>JANZXV010000001.1:628332-639037 GCA_027576455.1 Erythroxylum roigii | reverse complement strand
ACGAAATACTAAGATACATAATATTCATACCTTTATAATTTTTTAAAGTTATGTCCTTATAAATTATTTTACACATAAACAACTAATACTAAAAGCTAGTTTTACCAAATATTAGCTAACAAATAACTAATGCAATCTGTTGATCAAATCAGCTATCAGTTGTGCAGCTAACAGCTGATAGAATTAGTTAACAGCTAATGCAATCAGCTGATTGCCAAACATACCAAATTATGATTTCTCAAATTCGACAAAATGACTAGTATGTCCATGATTTCACCACGTGGCGCTTTCCTATGGGCTGCATCGCAATCTGCAACCAATTTACCAAAAGACCCCTGATTTTCTCTTTTCTCCGATTTTCCTCTAACTGATTAATCGCAAAACTCAATCTAAACCCTTACTCCTGTCTCTATCTATTTCCTCTCTATGCAAGTCGGGGGCTTTCGCTCTCAATCTTCGATATAGGAATAGATTGGTAGATTCGTAGGCAGTGCGTATCAGTGTCTGTATAGATTGTGTTCTGATTGGAGCTAAAAGTGGGATTAGGTTATGGCGGCTGAGAATAGTACCAATTCGGCGTCGACGTCGAGATCGAATTCGACGGCGGACTCGTACATAGGGAGTTTAATAAGCTTGACATCCAAGAGTGAGATCCGTTACGAGGGTGTTCTGTACAATATCAACACTGAAGTGTCCAGTATTGGCCTTAAAAATGGTACCTTTCTGTTATTGATTTGTGGTTTTCTTCATTTCTTGCTTGACTCTTTTTATTTTGTGGTTTATTAGGCTGTGTACGAGTTTTCGGTTGGTTTTGGTTAGTGGGTTTGACTTAGTTGCACTGTTTGAATCTTGGGGTTTACCTTTCTTTTTTTTACTTTGAAGATTGTTGGTAATGGGTTGGGAGGATTTAAGCATTGAACCACTTGTGTTGGTGTTCTTGTAATTGTTTATGCTCTATGGTTATCGCTATGCTTTGTTATGGGTGGCAAGATTGTTGATTTATGAAGGAAATGGTAATGCAATGTTTTCTGCATGAGACGGTGGATATAGTTCAATGCCAAAGTCTAACAAAGAAATCCTTCACAAAGAAACAGTGCTTTTGGCGTGGTTATTATGGTTTTGAGTCTGACGTATTTGCTAACCTGCATTTGTATTGGCAGTGCGGTCATTTGGAACAGAGGGGCGGAAAAAAGATGGTCCACAAATCCCACCTAGTGACAGAGTTTATGAATACATTTTGTTTCGGGGAAGTGACATCAAGGTAACATATATCCACTGGATATCTCACTAAGCATATATGTACTTTTATGTGCTTTGATCTATGTTGTTTTGATGAACATTTTTTGTGTGTTTGTTATTATTTAAGACTGTTTCTTGATTTTGGGTGCATCTGATTGTTTAAATAAACTTGTTAATTTTTCTATTGTCATTTTTCTTTGTATATTGATGTTAGGTATGCATTTTGAATCAGTATACTAGGCAAAATGTAAATAGTATATTCTGCTCAGTTTCCAATTTGCACTTAAACTATCTGCTCGCACTTGCCTGTGCTTATGGATTACATGATTATTTTGGGTAAAGTTTCTACTTTTCTTAAATCTTCAGCCAGGAGTCAGCTTGATTGCCACTTGTTATTGAATTTGAAAACATAGTTACTTTTGCTTATGAGAAAACAATTATGGATGAAGAAGGGCTGGCCAGGTCCTTTGCCTGCTTACTCCTTTTTAAAGAGTAATAAACGGGACTAAATTTTAATTCAGCACTAAGACCTTTGAATTTAATAGTTAAATTTTGATATAGTTTTTGGTCAAAAAATAGCAGCAAGGTCATAACATTGCACGGTTGATTATGTGGGTGTTATATTGGTGCATATAAGGATGCAGAAAAGCTACTTAAATGAATGCACTGCAATTAAATTGAAGGAGATTCTAAAATTTCTTTTTTTTTTTTTCCTTTACTGACTTGGGAGAATTGTTATAGTATTTGTTTTTCTTTGTGGCTTGCTTCAAAGTGAGTGTGCTCCTCAAGATTTATGAACAAATATTATTTTCCATGGGTTATTGAATATTGCGGTATTCTCATGTTACTTAAATGCTTCAGTTATTCTTTTTGCTTCTTCTCACAGGACTTGCAGGTGAAGTCTTCACCTCCAGTTCAGCCTATGCCGCCTATAGACAACGATCCAGCCATTATACAAGTACGTAAATGATCTTTAAATGCCTGATATGATGTATATCATTTTCACTTAGTCTTTTTATAGTTGTAATCGCTTTTGCAGTCTCACTATCCTCATACACTCCCCACTACTACGAGCTTGCCTTCTGCCGTTAGCGGATCTTTGCCTGATCCTGGATCACAGAATGCACAAATGGGACTAGCTGCATCAAATTTCCAAGGTGGACTGCCATTGTATCAACCTGGAGGGAGTTTAGGAACGTGGGGAGCTTCACCTCCTCTCCCTAGTGCAAATGGTAGTGGGGTAGGCTTGCCCATGTATTGGCCAGGTTATTATGCGCCGAATGGGCTTCCACCCCATCTACACCAGCAATCTTTGCTTCGACCTCCACCTGGCTTGTCAATGCCTCCTTCCATACCACAGCAAATGCAATACCCAAATTTCAATGCTACTGTACCCACTGGGGCCCCAACTTTACCAGGTTCAAACTTACCAGCTTCATTCCCTGATGTTCCATCTCCTTCTCTCTCCTCAAGTACAAGTTCCCTTATTTTGACATCCACATCTTCGTCACAATCTACTTTGCCGTCAAACTTATCTCCTATTCCCTCTACAACTCTTGCTTCTGAGACATTACAAACTCTAATGCCCAGTAAGGCTCCCAATGTGGTACTTCCTACAACCAAATTGAGCACTAGCTTATCAACATTGTCGCCATTGATTTCATCCAGCTCTGAGTTAAATGCCATTGTTCCACCAATTTCCAATAAGCCTAGTCAAATTTCTGGTCCAACAATTCCATATCAGACTTCACAACCTACATCTTCTGCTATTGATGTGTCTCATTCTCTTCATATAGAAATTCCTACACCTTCACTGATTACGCCGGGCCAGTTGTTGCAATCCGGATCCTCCACTCTCTCTTCATCCCAACCCATCCAAACGGCTCATAAAGACGTGGAGGTTGCAGAGATATTGTCACCAGCATCTCCAGAACCAGCAGTACCAGTTGCTACTGAAGCTCAGCCACCAATACTTCCATTACCTGTTCCTTCACGAACAAGCCATAAGGTTTGCCTTCCAGACATAATTAAGTTGATATATTAGTAGTAATATTGTCTCCCTATTTTGTTTTGAGTTTGGGAGATACATGACACTTTTTATGCTTTTTGTGAGGGAAACATAAAGCAGTTTAACTTTTCATGTTCAGTTATATTTGTGAGATAAGCTCATCAAAGCGCCCTGCGTTTTGAAGGAAGTTCAGTATACGTGGACATAAGTTCAGTTTCCTCTGGACTTAACTGGAACACTTGTTTGTAGCTAGGGATTGACGAGTGTAATTTGTTGATGGTGTGAATTGACTTTGAATTGTTACCTCAATCATGGAGCAAAAGATGCATCTTTTAATATTGACAAGTGATACTTAATATTTTGAATCTTATTGATTATCGGCGTTAGTTGACTGACTGTCATCTCCCTCAAAACTTTCCTTACAATTCAGGATACAATTATTTGATATGTTCTCAAGGATTCTAACATGTTTTCTGTCTCTTTTTCCTAGCCAAATGGAGCTCCACACTATTCTCGTCCTGCTTACAGGGGACAAGAAAGAGGAAGAGGAACTGGGGTAACTTTTTACTTGCTTTTATATGTGCAGATTCATGTTATTAGCTTCATGCTTTCTACTTGAAAATTCACTTTGAAGCCTGAACTATTTGGTAAGGAGGATGTTGATCATTTCCCCATTCACTGATCTTCATATTTGTACATTTGCTGCTAGGCTATGACATAGCTTAACGTTATGCAATTGACTTGTCCAAAAATTGGTAATGACAGTATTATGTAGTACAATTTAAATAGGTGGATCTGAATATGAAAATTTTCCAGGTATTTCTGCATATGGTTCTAACATTTTTGTGTTGGTAGAACAAGTTCATTATTCTAAAAAAAAATTGTCAGCTGAATAATTTGACAGTTAAAGTTCTGATTGTTGAAGTTTCTTAACATAGGTTACAATTTTTTTCCTGTGCAGAGTTCACGTCAAGTAACAAAGTTCACTGAGGATTTTGATTTTGAAGCAATGAATGAAAAGTTCAACAAGGATGAAGTATGGGATCATCTTGGTAAGACTAATAAATCTCATCTGAAGGATAAAGAAGATGGAAAACTCAGTGATGAGGATGATTTCCAAGATGAAGTTGTTGATGAATTTGCTAACGTTGATATTAAGGTAATTTTGTGCATGTCTCTTATATTTGGTTGAATTATACGATAAGAAGCTTCCTTATTATAAACGCTTCATGTTCTTCTGACTTATTTTTCCCAATATTCATGTTGCCCTTGCAGTCTGTTTATAACAAGGATGACTTTTTTGATACTCTCTCTTGCAACACACTTAATCATGATTCCCAAAATGGAAGGACTAGATTCTCTGAGCAGATGAAAATTGACACTGAGGTGCTTCTCACTCCTTGCTGTCTTTTAGCTTAACGTCTTTTAGTTTAATTTCTTTCTCCACTTCAAATAGTTCTTTTAGGTTGTATCAAGTCATTTATTTGTTTTGATTTCCAGACTTTTGGCAACTTCCAAAGGTATCGGGGAGGTCGAGGTGGGCATGGACATCCGCGTGGTGGTCGTTCTCGTGGATCTTATTATGGAAGAGGTTATGGCTATGGCTATGGCTATGGCTATGGCTATGGCTATGGTGGGAGGGGCAGGGGGAGGGCTGCACCTCATCGTAATATTTAGGCAGTGCTTCCAGTTGTCATAAATTTTAGTCTGTTTAACCGAGTTTAACAGCCCATGAAGCAACATATTGAAACATTGCCTTCCTCTGTGTTTGTCGTTTATCTTTCAGTTGTCCAGGATGTATGCTGTCTTTCTGCTAGTTTGTCGGTTTTCATCGTTCCCTTTCTCTACAGCTCTTTGCTAGAGCTAATGCAGAAGCATTTTCTCAGTTTTAGATTGGGTATCAATTATCATTCAGATGTTTTCCAGCTTTTCTGTCTTTGCTTTCTTCCCCTCTTTCCTACTGAGGTATCTGTTTTACTTATCCTTCGGATGTTTTCGGAAGTTACCATGTTCGTAAGTACGAAAAATTATTCATAATTAGATCAAACTTGTGATTTTAACAGCATATTATTGAAAAGATGCCTGTGATTTACTGGAATTCTGCATGAAGATGCCATTAAGATGGTACCTACAGATCAATGCTCTGTGGGAATCACCTTTCAACTCAATCTCTACCTTGCGATGCTAAGTTTGCATTTAAATAATGCAAGTAAGTTGTTTTGCAGTTAACCAAATTATTAGTTGTTGAAGTCACGTCAAAGTTTCCTCAAGTACTGATGGCTTGGAAGTGGTAAGATACTGCCTGAAAGGTTAAGAGGAGGAACAGAAGTCAATCAGTGTCACTTTGCTTTGTCAGTGTGCATATTTTGTCTGGAACTTTAAGAGCAAAGATAGGATACATATATTTTTAGTCCTTCAATTTAATATCTTTTCTTATTTCAGTCCTCAAATTAGTAATTTTAATATCAAATTTTCAACTTTGATCTTTAAATCTAAGGCAAGAAGGTAACTTGTCCTTTAAGCAGAACTTAGTCCTGTCAACCGACAAACTTTCTGAACTTGGAAAACTAAGTTCATTGAAGAATGGCTGAGGATTTTCTAGAGTGCCATGGCATTTTATTCACTTGAGGATTTTCTAAAGTGCCATGGCATTTTATTCACTTGAAACATATAAAAGTTTTCTTGGGAAACAAGCGATTCAAACTGAGAATATAATTCCAACACTGCCTTCTACCATGCTAGAAGGGCTTAAAGATAGGATTGAATATAGTGTTTATTGGTGCTACTTGTTTCTTTTGGTGACTTCCGAATCGAGACCAGAAATTCTCCAACTACTTGCACGTAGCAACGAGGACTTTTCTTGGAGGTAAAGATGGCCTTCTTCCATGGAGCAAAGCATAGTTATCAAGGAAAAGAACATCACCCTTTTCCCACTTGAACTGGATGCTCTCTTCTTCAATGATTTGATCACACCTCTTCACAAAATTTCCGGGTATCTCAGTTCCATCCGCCATTAAAGCTGAGCTAATCTCCTTCCCATGCATGCCGACCATTGTATTGAACCACATCCTCCTCCCTTTTCTTCCCTCAAACACCCTTGTTAAGGGCCTTGGTCCCAATATTGTTTTGACCCCACCGTTTGGAAGCCATTCCATGTCCATCCCTAAAGCTTTAGCTCTGTTACAAAAACATTTTAATGGCCTTGTTAGTTACTTATGAACATTTGAGTTTGTTTAGCTTGTTTTTACAGTTTTCTCAGTGATTCAGTTCTTTTGATACGTACCTTCTCTCAGCCTCTGCGCGATCAAACGTCCCAAAAGCATCTTCCCAACCTCTTCCTCTCATGGAGGACGTATTATTATTGCTAGGAGCTGTGAACGTGTACTTCAACCCTTTGGCCTCTAGTTCCTCGACGGTTTCAGGGAACTCCTCCAACATTCTTTCTGTGACTTTGAAGCTCGGAACAAATGGTGTCTCACCTCCTTCAGGTGGTGGTATCTCACAGTAAAGCAACACTTTCTTGGGAAACTCCTTTATCTATTTCAAGACTTGTTTGTTCAACATGAGAATTCATGGAAGAAGATGCAAGGAATTAAAGAATCTACGAAATAGAGGTTCCTGGAATCACATCAAGAATCTCAAACTGGATCCAAATTCTATAGTTTCTGCTCATGGATCGCTAAATCTCTTGATGAACACACAAAGTGAAACAGAAAAACGCGGCAGAATCTGAAAAAAGAAACCATAGCTAATAAGATTTAGCACTTACCAGGACCATTTCATGGTGGTAGTATATGAATTCTGAGAGAGGCCCTTCGTTGGCTGTCCAGACTCTTTTGTATATATGAGTTCGTGGGGCAGGTCCAACGTAGCGGATGTCATCCCATCCACAGGTTTCAACAATCTCATTGAAATCCTGAGCGCTTGTTACTTCGAACCCTCTTAACAGAACAGCACTGTTCTTGATGATCATCTGTTCGAACCAGTCCTTGTTGTTCCTCAGAGCCAGAAGAAGTGATTCCAGACCGCTTTTCCGGGCCTCCTCCGGTGGTTGTAGCACAAGAGGCATGGTTTCTCCGTCCACCACCTTCTGGCCGTCGCATTTTCCTATCTTGAAGGCCTTGCATGAGAATTCCATATCTGATCTCTGAACACTGACAATGATTAACTCCTGGTTTTTGTTGAGGTACTTGCCTGAATTACTCTATTTATAATGTCAGGAAAATTGGATATTCGATTGGTTCTAGTTCTTGGGGAGTTCTATGGATTCTTCATCTGTCTTTTATTAGATTCTTTTGTTCTTTACTAACTCCAAGTCTTGTCAAGCCCCCAAGTGCTTTTGTCCAACTTCTATTATTTAAAATATTAGGGAAAACATAAAAGATTATTATATAATTAAATAATATTTAATTTATTACTAATATTTATTTATTTCATATTTTAAATATTATCCTTTACTTTAATATGAAAATTTTTAATTATCAAACGGATTCCTTTTGTTATATTTTGTTAAATTTTCATCTATTTATAATTAAAAATTTTAATATTACATTATTTTGAGAAAAAATATAAAAAATAAAGGAGATATATTACAATTAAACAATACCACATAAGAAAAGCAATAATTTTTTAAAAAATAAAATTTTAAAAAATAAAAGATCATAACATATTTAATCTTAAAGCATAATATAAGTGATTTTTTTAAAAATAAAAATAAAAATCCAAATATTAAATGATTATGATGTATTTAATCTTAAAAAAATAATATCCAAAAACAGTATTGAAAGTGGTAGATTCTTTAATTTGAATATAAAAAATTAATTTTGAAGATAAAAGATTAAAAAATGTTAGGATATTCTCATTTTTTTAATCTTAAAAGATAAAATCTTCTGTATTTTCAATCATATCAGGTAGGTAGATCTTTTTTTAGTTTAATAATCTTTATTGTTAAAAATTGATTAGTTTATTAATTAATAAGTTTAGTAAGCTAATATGTTTTTATAAACCAAATTAAACTGATTAATTTTTATTTGATAGTCTTATTTTTTAATTAAACTTTAAATTTTTATATGGATACGTATAATTTTTTTCGATCATTTTTTAAATTGATTCAATTTTTAATAATTTATGACGGTTTAACTGGATGAACTTTTTAATTCTTGTACCTCTTGTCTTACTGGTTTAAATGCCAATTCAGTTTCTAAAATTGAATACAAAAAGGATAGATTATTTTCTAAGTTTACGAGGAGGAGAAGGAGGCCGTAAACAAGAAGACATTAGAACTAACACAACACTGGAAACAAGACACAGCCGTCCTTGGTGCATTGATGCGAATACGGATAGTTCATAGGATCAATCACACAAAATGACAAATCATAAAATGTAACCAAAACTTGGAATTATAATATGCAGTTGTTCATCCTTTTCCCACTTTGTGTTGTTGTTATTTCACCAACTTGAGCTATATCGTGTCAAATCCTACTATTGTTTCATTGGTTTTCTCCAAGGAAGTCGATATTTGCAAGAGGTTGGCATACGAGGTGTAAAGATTGCATCATCTGGGGTTGGAAGTTGGAACTAGGGTTAGATTTCCAGTTTCAATTATGATGTTCCTGTCATGTTCTATTAAATCTTATCCACACATTTATGTGTATTCTACGTAAATATATTGATGAGATTTAATAAAACAGAGTAATTGGAACAGAAGATTTGATGTGGTTGGAATTTCGAATTTTGGTACTCTTGTAGAAATTAAATATCAGACGAATTTGATTATCGAAAAATTTTAACAGAAATTTGTATTCTTTAATAATTGGTATATGAATGATAAAAGAGTATTAAAAATATTTGGACTCATTAGAAACTGATTTATAGATTTGAGAGTGATGAAATATCTTCACATGAGTTACGGATGGAGAGGAATTAGTTGATGTCTTGATGATGTGTTAACGATGTTCAAAATTCACAAATAAGTTATATATAAAAATAAGGTTCACAGTCTAATTTCTTCTATAATTAATAAGATACAGGAATGAATTAAGTTATATATGAAAATAAAGTTCATAATTCAATTTCTCTCTAAACTTGCTTGCAGGAATAATTCATCATCTACGCAAGGTTTGGAAATGTTTGATAGTATGTAACTTTAGCCCTACTTAATAGAGAGACTATTTCTGGTAGACTTACATATAAATGTGATATAAAGATTAAAAAAAAGAATACAAAAAGGTCTAATAATTCACAGCTTTACCCCTAACTAATAAAGAGACTGTTTCTAAATGAGTTAGAGACAGAGAGAAAACTTAAATAAATAACTAAATAAATAAATAAAATAAAAGAATAATACTAGTAATATTAAACTAAATAAATAATACTAATATTAATTAAATAAAATAGATAAATAAAAATAAAATAAAATGCTAACAGCTTATCAATAAGATGCCCACCTTGCGTTGGCACCCCTATTTTGGCGGAACTCACCGGGGTGTATTCTGGGTTGACTCTGGCCTGGGATTAGGGTTACCGACGTGTTTTGCTAGAAGTGAACTCCCTTGAGGTCATTAACGTTCTTTCGTCTTCCCCTTTTGTTTTGACCGAGTCTTCTGTTTTGGTGTCAGGTATTCGTGACCTGCTTCGTCGTGACTGGGTTGTTCATTTGCAACACACGCCTCGTGAGGGGAATCGATGTGCAGACTCTTTGGCCTCTTTCGCCTCCGTCTCAGCGCTGGGCCTTCATTTACTGCGGGAGCCTCCCTGGAGCTTGTTAGATGATCTCAACTGGGACAAGCAAGGACTCCTTTACCCTCGATCCCTTCGCAGGGGATTAGATTATCGGAGATAGTCTCCTTTTGTTTTTCTTTTCCGTGTAAAAAAAAAAAAAGATGCCCACCTTGCCAGCAGGATGCACACGGCAGGGGATTCACATACACTGATACACATTTAACCTTACAAATAATCATAATAAAGATGCATTCAAGAGTTAAAAGTGATAGTCAGGTCATATGTATTAAGAAAAAATAAGATAACTAGACGGTGATAAAAATACTGTTACTAAAGCCTTTACAAACACATAACTAGATCCCAATAGTGGGACTAGAATTAGAGACGAGTTCGCATCTAAATTTTGGAAAGCTTCACTTCACCATCTACAAGAAAATATGTGAACGAAAATAACGAATTGTTAAGTGACCGTTTCACCACAATAGTTTAAGCTGTTGTGTGAGGTCAACTTAATTGATTTTATATATTTACTAATACATCCCCTCAAGTGAAAGCCCTTTGGGTTTGAAACTTGCACAGACTCACTCTATCTTGTGCTGAATAATAGGTGGGTAGTAGGATTTGAACTCACGACCACTTGGTCATAAAGGCTCTGATACTATGTTAAGTGACCGTTTCATCACAATAGCTTAAGCTGTTGTGTGAGGCCAACTTAATTGGTTTTATATATTCACTAAC
>JANZXV010000001.1:600383-621727 GCA_027576455.1 Erythroxylum roigii | reverse complement strand
GACCTCAAAAATTTAACAAAATTAAATGTTTTGAATTTTTAATATATATATATATACACACATATACATATAACGATGAAGTTATTTGAGATTCAGTAGTGTACTGCGCCCCTCAAAATTTTAAAAAATTAAATATTTGGACCCTCCTATCTTAAATTTCTAACCCTCCTATCTTAAATTCTCTATTTATTGGACTTCGTCACCCTAGTGTTGATACCAATGAAAGATTTTAAGAGGTTGAGGAAAAATCAGACCAAATCAAAGTGAGCTCATATATAACTGAGATATCATATCTCAATTTAAAACTTAAGGACAATAAATTAAGAGCTCTAGTTTTATATATAATTCACTTTATCCTTATATCTTTTTCTAACGTATGAGTATTCCACTTGTGAATTTTTAACAGGAGTACCTCTTCACATATCTCCAAAACAGTAAGATAATAATGAAGAGGCGAATAGCCACTGAATTGGTTTAGATAATACTTTGGCTGTTACTGCGAGAATTGGAGAGTGGAGGGGCCACTCTATTTAAGAACCTTGAAAGGGAATGGCCATTTTTCAGCTTTCTTAGTTTGCTTTCGCTTATATTCATGTAATACCTTGGCCAGACAATGATACTGATTACGTGTTTCTGTCATGTTTTGTCTGCTCCAAGACTCTGCCGAGTCACCTTTCTCATCGATTCTGGTTCTTTGCTTTGTGAAAAAGAAACGAGAGAAGTGATAAGAGAGTAGTTTTTATGTGGTTTAAGGAATTTATGAAAAATATCTTAATTTTTAAAAATTTTAAAAATAGGTAATTTTTAATTTTTTAAAAAATTAAGATAATTTTCAAAAATTCCTTATACCACATAAAAACTAAAAACTAGGTAATTTTTAATTTTTTAAAAAAATTCTTTTTATAGATTTTTTTAAAAAAATAGTAAAACGTATGTGACATAAATATTATATACAAACTAATCACATACTGATAATATAACAACTTAACTCAACTTTTAGATTTTACTTGAACTAATTAAATTCATTAAAAAATATGTTATTATAATTATTTTAAAATTTTAGTTTAAATCATATTTAATTAATACTGATTGGGCTTAATTTAAAATTTTTGAAAAAATTTATATAGTTTTAATTTTTTTAAATAACTTTTCTTTTGAATCTCGTTTAAAAGATAATAAAATACTTATAATATGAACATCGAATGATATTGACATAAAATAATAACAACAATTGAATAAAAATTTTATTAGTAGAGAAATTGTGTCCAATAAACTCATTAAAATCAAATAATATTTACATAACTGACTCAAACTCAACTTTTAAACTTAAACTGAACTAATTAAATTTCATATAAAATAATAATTTATTATAATTATCTTAAATTATTAATTTGAATTTAATTTAACTAGTTCTTATTAGATTTAAAAACTGAGTTTATTCAACGTATCAACAATATTTAATTAGTCAATATTTGTTATTGTATTTTATTATTATTTTTAACAAAAGTTTAAATTCATTTTTTATAAAATTGAAAACAACCATCTTTTTGAGAATTTTAAAATATTAAAAATCTTCTAAAGTCCCTTAAATTAAAAGGAATCCTCCTATCTTTTATCCTCCTATCTTTTATCCTTCGTACATGTAAATCATTCATTGGCATAGAAGTTTCGCTTTTGTTGAGTGAGATTATTTATTTGTGCTCTTTTTTTAGATCAGGGTGTTTACCGGTGGATCCAGTAATTATAGCTAGCCCCAAGAGTTTAAGGCTAATCCATACCTAAAGTCAAGGATTGAACCTCTAACTTTTAGTTAAGGATAAATAAGTTCCTTCCACTCAAGCACACAAATTGAGTTACTTATTTGCGCTTTTCATTTCTTTTCCATCCAAAAACGTTCAAGAGAAATAGAAGGAAAACATCTAATCTTTAGTTTTCTTCAAATCAATCCCAGAAAAGTGTTAACAAGAGGAAAATACAGAAAAGTAAAAAAGACAACTTAAAATGTATTGAGTGAGCAACCAATCATATCTTCAAAGCTTGCTCCATCTACTTGTCCTTCGTAATGACTCAGGAAGAAGGCAGTGAGGTTCTCTGACTTTGGACCTCCTTCTTATTTTAATCTATTCCTTAATGACATCCAAAGGCAGGCAAAGAAAACCATATAATGGAAGCCAACTTTAACCCATTATTTACAAAGTTTGTCCGCAATCTCACATCGGATAATTATAAAGGCATTAAAAAATTTATAATAATGTGCAAATTTTTTTTCTTGTGCTAACTTTTGGAGGTGAGTTAAGCACTTCTAATATAATATCAGAGTCAATTTGTCTTAATAATTTGGGGTAGTGCCCAGTTATATCCTTTTGCTTAATATGTCCATCAAATGTCCAGTCCTACTTTAGACTGAGGGAGTGTGTCAGGAATCCTACATCGGACAACTATAAGAGCATTCAACAATTTATAATAGTCTGCAAACCTTCTCCTCTTGAGCTAATTTTTGAGGGTGAATTAAGCACTTCTAACAAAGTTTCTTAAACTCGCATTTGTTACTCTTTAAATGCGTATTAGAAAATTTCAAATTGAGGCAATATCCTTTAAAATATGTCAATTGATAAATTTTTAAAATCAATTTATCAAAATTAAAGAATTTTAAGAAATTGGATATTACAAAAATATTTTAAAAAAATAAAGGTGTCCTTTTCGTTTCTATTTCTTATAAATTTACATCATCTATAATGTCTGCTTCTTTCCTTTATTCCCTGATTGTCTAACAGTGAATCCGTTCCTTCGAGACAAAATAATAACGCACTAGGCCCCACCATTGTCAACATCTTCTTGGAGCAAAAGTGGCCACTTGTTATTGGTGGCTCCAATAGTTCTTAGCTTGAACGGAGGTGCGATAAAAGGTCTGCTCATCGAGACCTCTTTTGTTCAGAACCAATTCTGTCACTCCATAAAAAGGATAAAGTGATAATTATTTGTTTGAGTTTTGGTAGAATTTTCATTTCCAAACAAAGCTATGACGCTGCAGAGAAATGAGTGAGTCGAAGGTTATGATTCTGATATCGAAAGTGCCTCCATGATTGTCCGTTTCGGCTTTCTGGTTGCTGCTTCCATTGCAGCTTATGGTATTAAGCAGCTTAACGTTAGAGGGTCTAGGTCATCAGACCCTTTAGTTAAGTCTTCAGGTATGGAATTGTATCCTCTTTGGTTTCTGTTTTTGTATCTCGAGCTTCGACCTTTGTCTCTGTGCTTAATCTGGTGAATTTCAATACAGAAACTGGTGAAGCAAGCTTTGAGCAACATCAGACAAAAGATGAAGACAAAGAGCAGTTTGTGTATTCCGATGACAATCTCAGATATAGAACTGTGAGTAAATCATAGAAATTAAATAACTTTGTCTGGACTCTTGATATGTATAGTCGTAGCTCTTCACATTTCATAGAAATCAAATCATTGTTTATAGATTCTTGATGTATATAGCAGTGACTCACAATATTTTAAAACCAGGGCGGAAATTAAATCGATAAGATAAGAAATTTAAGATTCGGGTATTAGACAATCATAACAATGTTATATAATAAAGATAAACAGAATCAAATAATATGGTCGAAGAAGAAGAAAGGCCCCTTAGTCATTGAAAAAGTTGAAGTATAATTGAAAAAAGACTTAATAAAAATTAACTGGTTTATTTAAGTTTATAAAAATTGATTAGTTTACGAAAACTAGCAAGTGTTTAATAACAAGGATTATCAATGTAAACCGAACTGAAAATTGGTTAGTTTAAAATTTTTGTAGTTGATGTGCTTTTAAGGACTTGAATTCATGTTTTATGCTATTGATGTAGGAGGAGGAAGGGGAGGAGGAGGAGGAGGAAAAAGATGAAGAAGAGGTCAAACTGATTAGCAGCATATTTAACCATGCTCAGGGGATTCAACCTGGTCTAGAAGACGAAGACATGTTACCAGAATTTGAAAAGCTTCTTTCTGGGGAGATTGATCATCCGTTTCCGGGTGGAGATTTTGACAAGATAGACAAAGATGTGATATACGAAACTGCAATGGCAAACAATGCTAGTGAACTGAAAAGTCTACGAGACCTTGTGAAGGAATTGGAAGAAAGAGAGGTGAAGCTTGAAGGTGAACTGCTCGAGTATTATGGATTGAAGGAACAAGAATCAGACGTTAATGAAGTCCACAAGCAACTCAAGATCAAGACGGTGGAGATTGACATGTTGAATATTACAATTAGTTCATTGCAGGCTGAACGAAAGAAGCTTCAAGAGCAGATAGTTAAGGGAGCTTCTGTGAAGAAGGAATTGGAGGTGGCAAGGAGCAAAATTAAAGAGTTGCAGAGGCAGATTGAGGTTGATGCGAACCAGACGAAAGGGCACTTGTTGTTACTGAAACAACAGGTTGCTGGTCTTCAGGCGAAAGAGGAAGAAGCTATGAAGAAGGAGGTGGAGTTTGAGAAGAAAGTGAAAGCTGTCAAGGAACTGGAGATGGAAGTAGTGGAACTTAAGAGGAAGAACAAAGAGCTTCAGCATGAAAAGAGAGAGTTGATTGTTAAACTGGATGCTTGTGAAGCTAAATTAGGAGCTCTTTCCAACATGACTGAGGTAACTAGTTTTGTGTTTTGTAAGTTTTATGTATTGGAGAAATTTTTCCTGGAATTTTGTTCAAAGTTTGACAGCTATAATGGGTCGGATTTTGGTCGGTCGGCCAAAACGACATCATTTTAGTTTTACTTTTCAAAACGACGATGTTTTGGTTTTTAAATCTTAGAAACTCGAGACCATAACGATGTTATTTTGGGAAATTAAGTTAAATTGATATTTTGTTTCGGTTCACTTCTTGAAATTCGATTCAAATAAATAATTTATTATAATTATCTTAAAATTTTAATTTCACTTAAGTTTAAATTATTTGAGCCAATTTAAGAATTGAAATGAGTTATTATGTAATTAATATTTGATTGATTGATGTGTATTATCATGTCATGTGTAATTCTTTATTATTTTTTAACGTAGCTTAAGAGTAATATTTTTTTAATGAAAAATTAAAAATTAATTTCTTTTTTCAAAATATTTAAAACGAACCCTTTATCTTTTCCTCTGTTTTGTTTTGTGCTTGTAAGTTTACAGAACTAGAGTATTTGTGTTCTACTAAATATGTTCTGCCTTATCTTTATGGTTCAGAGTGAAATGGCTGTCAAGGCAAGAGAAGATCTCAATCATCTGAGACATGTCAATGAAGACCTGTTGAAACAAGTGGAAGGACTTCAGATGAACAGGTTCAGTGAGGTTGAAGAACTAGTGTACCTTCGATGGGTCAATGCTTGCTTGAGATATGAACTTCGAAACTACCAAGCACCTCCTGGAAAAATATCAGCTCGTGATCTGAACATTAGTCTTAGTCCCAAATCTCAGGAGAAAGCTAAACGGTTGATGTTAGAATATGCAGGATCAGAACGTGGACAAGGAGACACTGACCTTGAGAGCAATTTTTCACATCCATCTTCTCCAGGAAGTGAGGACTTTGACAATGCTTCCATTGATAGTTCCAGTAGCAGATACAGTAAGAAACAAAGCTTAATCCAAAAGTTGAAGAAATGGGGAAGAAGCAAAGATGACTTGAGCCCTGTTTCGCCATCTTCAATCTCCATTTCTGGAGGTTCACCGATCAGGAAAAGCATGAGTCATCGATCAAGAGGTCCGTTAGAAGCATTGATGTTGAGGAATGTCGGAGATAGTGTAGCAATCACGACATTTGGAGCAATGGAACAGGAGTCTCCTGATTCTCCTGGAACAAAAGCTTCACCTGGTGACTCTATAGCTTCATCTTTCAATTTAATCTCCAAATCAGGTGGAGGAGTTCTGGAAGAGAAGTATCCCGCTTATAGAGATCGACATAAGTTGGCCTTGGAGAGGGAGAGGCATATTAAAGAAAAAGCTGAGCAAGCAAGAGCAGCAAGGTTTGCAGGAAAATCAAGCTATGAATCCGCATCAATGTCACCTGTTAGTTTACCAACGAAACTTGCTGAGATTAAAGAGAAAACAGTTCGTTCAAGCACTCCTGGAGACCAACCCGTTGATGATAAGAATGTTGATTCTTCGACAATAAGTAAGGTGAAACTTGCAGAAATCGAGAAGAGGCCTCCTAAAGTTCCTCGTCCACCTCCTAAGCCATCTGGTAATGATCCTAGCAGTAATAGTGGATTCCTACCTGTTACTTCTACAGGTGGACCACCGCCTCCTCCGCCGCCGCCGCCGCCAGGTGGACCACCTCCGCCACCTCCTTTACCTGGAAGCTTGCCAAGAGGGACAGGAAATGGTGATAAAGTTCACCGATCACCTGAACTTGTTGAATTCTATCAGAAATTGATGAAACGCGAGACAAGTAAGGACACACCATCTCTGATTTCATCATCATCAGCATCAAATACCGCAGATGCTAGGAGCAACATGATCGGGGAAATCGAGAACAGATCATCATTCCTCTTAGCGGTGCTTAAATCTTCTCATTTAGTTTTCACTTTTAGTAAAGCACCAGTAGAAAATATATTAACCATATCTCCTGGCTTGCAGGTGAAAGCTGACGTAGAAACGCAAGGCGACTTTGTGCAGTCACTGGCTACTGAAGTTCGAGCAGCTTCCTTCACTAACATAGATGACCTGGTGGCCTTCGTAAATTGGCTCGATGAAGAGCTCTCTTTCCTGGTCTCTCCTTCTACCTCTTACCTGTAACAAATTACTCAACTTTCATGGCTAACAATCACTTAAAGATTATGAAAGATGACAGTATCGAACTTGAACAGGCATCTAGTTGATGATTTCTCTTCAACGCACTTATTGAGACCCATCTAATCATACCACTCTTCTCTTCAGGTTGATGAACGTGCAGTACTCAAGCATTTTGATTGGCCGGAAAGCAAAGCCGATGCGCTGAGAGAGGCGGCTTTCGAATATCAGGACCTGATGAAATTGGAGAAGCAAGTTTCAAGTTTTTCTGATGACCCCAACCTCCCATGCGAGGCTGCTTTGAAGAAGATGTACAAATTGCTTGAAAAGTAGGCATATTCATCTACTTTCTTGTTTCTTAACAGAACCTGGCATTTTCATACACCATTTCTAATCATTTTTTTTACGTTTTCTCACACTTTCACAGAGTGGAAAACAGTGTTTATGCATTGCTACGTACCAGGGACATGGCTGTTTCACGATACAAAGAGTTCAGGATCCCGGTTGATTGGTTATTAGATTCAGGAGTGGTTGGAAAGGTAGGTTTCATAATAGAATTAGAGGGGAAAAAAAAAACTGAACTAAACTCTGACCTTGAATCTGCCATTGCAGATAAAGCTCTCGTCCGTGCAACTTGCAAGAAAGTACATGAAACGTGTATCTTCAGAACTTGATGCACTGACAGGACCTGACAAGGAACCCAACAGAGAGTTTTTGGTTTTGCAAGGTGTTCGTTTCGCTTTCCGTGTTCATCAGGTACGTTCCGATCCAGAAAAAACCTGCAAATTCAATCATTTTTCAGTTTCAAGACCTGAGACTTCCGACTAGTTCTTACCAACTTTTCTACTATCTGTTCTTTTTTTCCCAGTTCGCTGGAGGTTTTGATGCAGATAGTATGAAAGCTTTTGAAGAACTGAGAAGCCGTGTACATTCACAAATGGGTGAAGAAAACAAGCTAGAAGAAGCACCATAAGCATTGACCTTAAAAAAGATTCTTATATCTTCCTCTTCTTACTCTGATTGTATAGATCACATCTCATAGATTGGATTTCATCAAACAAGATGACCAGTTTTGAGATCTAATAGTAAAAGAAAACCAATTTAATGAGAATAATACAATTTGGTTTCATGTTAGAATCGCATTAAGTTGAAAATTATCACATAAAAGAAACAGGAATTTGCTGATCCTTTAAAATTTCTGTGTGGACTACGCCAAAATCCTCCTTTCCTCACCTTGATCAACCATATTCTCTTCAGAGATTTATACTCGGTCACCTCATAATTTCTCTTCAGGCTTCAAATTTGACCATGTATATAAACTGAGGTGGCAGTGAGACGAGCTCGGGCTTGGATTGAAACTTTATGTTCAGGTCCAGACTTGATCCAAGTTTGATTGTGTCTAAAGTTATGACCTAGCTCACTTAGATTTGAACAGCACAAAGTTGGAATCCAAACCAAACTCAAATATATTTTTAATTAAAAAAATAATGTCACTTTTTAAAATTTCAATATACCAAAACTTAAATCCGATTCAAATCTGAAAATTTTCAAAAAAACCCTAAACCTAATTTAAAACTAGGTTAAATTAGGCCAAATCAGGTCAGACAAACCTTGCAATATATACAAAAGTCTCCAGATATCAAGCATTGGAAGTTAAGTCAAGCATTGGAAGTTAAGTCAGACCTTACAGGGCTCAAATTCAATCCAAATTTTTTTAGTAAGTTTATGTAATGCCCCCAAAATCTCGATTTCATAAATATTATTTTTTAGGTTGTGAATAGTATATCCTGAAGTAAATAGTGACACCTAAACTCAAATTATATTTAATTTTATTTGTTTTTTACAAAGTTTGACACAGAAATTGATAGTTGAGTAACATGCGTGAAAAGTATACTGTTTTAAGTACACATAGAAGAAAGTCTCTCAAAATTTTATAAAGTGAATACTAATTGTTAAAATAATGAGATTTTAAATAAGAAATGTTGTAGTTTGAAGTATTAGGTATTTAAGAATATGGTAACATTCGATATGTCGATTTCATTATCAGGTACGAGGTGTTACGGTTTATGGACGTCTATCCCGGATATAATAACGTGAAAATACAAATTTAAAGTTTATTAGTCTTTTCATTAGGTAACACATCCTTCCATAGACACTATGGCCAGATCATTGACAATTAACATATTGTTTCCTGTCATTTTTATTCGTAGATATGATAGAGCAGTTGGGAAATTAATTACTTCTAAACTTGCAAGCTTCTGATTAATAAGTTGTTGGGAAATTGTAGACTACGAACTTGACAACAACTTGGTTGATAATAACCACAACTGTATCAAGATCTTTCCTGTCTTGTTCAGTGTGTAAGAGTGCATTGTCGTCAAGTATTAGATGAAAGAATTAAATGTGGGCCCGAACAAGTAGGTACAAATAGTGTCTCGTACCGACTTAATGCTTGTAAATTACCTATAAAAGGTTGTTTTTAAATGATTTATTTAAAAGAGAATAAATTACAAATTTTAAACTTTTTTTAGATTTCTTTAATTTTAGTATCTGACCTTGTTAAATTTTCAATTAATTTTCAATTATAGCTTGAATTTTAAAAAATAACAATATCAATATTTTATTGTTATTTTTTAAAACTTATATTTTTATTTTTTTCAATTCTAACCCGACGTTGATCTTACTGCTATCTTTGTTTTTTTATTAGAAGGGAAGAGAACCAGATTATAGTACAAGTCTAGAAAAACAGGATCCCGATTTATCCTATAAGAGGATTACATGACACCCAATGGGTGTATCGGCAAAATAAGTAGTTTCTAAAGCAAAGTTTAATTTCAGCATAGGATGCTAGCCAATCAGCACACCAGTTGCGTTAGAGATAGATATGTCGAGACACCACAGTCCAATTCCGCATGAACAGCTCATGGATCCCCTGAATGATAAAATTGGGGATGGTAACCCGTCTGGTTGAGGAGGAGAGGAGGTTGAGTGTCACTTCTGAGTCCACCTCAAGCTCAATCCTACAGAAGCCTAGGTCCCATGCAAGAGTAACGCCTGTGTACACTTCTCAGAGTTCCGCCAACACTGGAGAACACCAGCTTAGATTCTGGATGAAACCACTAAGCGAGTTGTCAACACTGACCCTAAGGAGGCCCCTGATGATGGCGGAGGAAACGGATTGTTTACGAGTGTCATCCGTATTTAACTTGACCCACTCAAATAAGTGGACACCTACTGCTATCTTTGTTGATATTGCACTGTCACGTGTCAATATAGTCTCACTAATCAGACACATCAGCTTTATTAAAAGAATTCAACCTGGTTAGTGAAATGACGTAGTTCTAAACCTAAAATGCCTAACTTTTCTGTGTCACCCACAAAAACAGCTCTCTCATTTTTGGCTTTCGGGAGCGAGGAGATATGGAGAAGGCTTTCCAACTCCATGAAGGCATGTCTCAGAAAGGAATCACTCAAGATATTGCCACTTATAATGCCTTAATAAAGGGATATCACACATCCTATACAACTCTGATTGATTATCACTGTAAACAAGGAATGATAAAGGAGGCAGAGCAGTTATTTCTGGAGATGAAAAAAGGAATCTGATGCCAACTGTTTTAACTTACACAGCTCTCTTAAATGGCTATAAAAATATGGGGAGCAGATCTGAAATGTTTGCTCTCTTTGATGAGATGGTTGTGAAGGATATCAAGGTCAATGATGTAATCTGAAGCGAGATGGTTGATGCCCACCTAAAAGGAGGTGACTTGAGCAAAACTTTGAAACTCTCTGATGAAATGATGTTGAAGGATGTGAAGATGAGCCAAGCTCACTATAAGGAGCTAATTGAAAAACTTTGTCGAAAAGATGTGTCTGATTTGTTAAAATCAATTTATGAGATTGAAAAGCGAGGATTTAAGCTGAGTCTTGATACTTGTAGAACTTTTCTCTGTGGCTTTCGTGAAGCAGAAAAGATGGACGTAGCAGCAGAAGTCTCGGAGAGGATGATCAAGTTGAAATGGGTTCCAGAGTCCAACCTGCCACAGAACTTTGTTAATGAAGACCAAGATAACTCTGGTGCGGCCAATGCTTTTCTTGGAAAAGGTAGAGTTGTGGGATCTTCAAAGGGTTCTGTCTTAAGATAAAGGTGGAAATAATTTTGTCGGCATGATTATGAATCTCGTACCATATTACACAACTTGAAACATGAGTTTGTACGTTCTCGTATTCCATAAGAAACAATCAGATATACAACTTGAAATACAGTAACATCTCAAGTCATATTAACGACAGACAATCTAATCCAGAAATATATTATTGGTGGTATTGGACAAATCGTAATAATAATCACGCGCGTAATCACACAATCAAAGCACACAAAAAAATGACACAAAGATTTAACGAGGTTTGGTCAATGATGCCTACTTCTTTGGGCAAGAGTAGAGAGAGAATTTTACTATGAAGAAAACCATATAGATAAATCCCAAGCCCTTCGCTTCCAACACAGATTTTCGTTTTTCGACAATTTGGCTTACCGGATTAGGTTACCATTCGGATCCACCAAATTTCAAGACAAAATAACAACAGGTAGATTTCAAACTCTAGTGGAATTTTATAACTTATTAAAATCATATTAAAATTAGCTAGGTTTAGGTTAGTAAGTCATACAAATTGTACATATCAATCTACTTGCTGTAAACATGATTCTATATAACTTGCAACTTTGTCAAACCATATACTAAGGAAGCCAAAAGAATCAAAAGCCAAGTTTAATAAGAAAAGAAAGCTATCTTTTCCTTACCAATTAGATGATCCCTTTCAGATTATTACTCATTTTCTTATAGTTCATTATCTTCGTTTCTTCTCATGTGATTGCAACATATAACTAAGTGATTATAACATGTCAATAATTAATTAAATTAACACGTATAACTTGTTTTTATTTGTAGTTAATTAATTAATCAAGTAGAATAAATATTTTATTTAAGAATATTTTATATTCAAAATAATAATTAACAAATCTAATATATAAATAAATTATTATTACCAATAAATGGTAAATTAACCATTTCTTTTTGGTACTTTCTGCTCTAAAAATCATTGACAAGCACATTTCAGATTGAAAATTTTGGAAAAAATTTTCAAAATAGTAGTTAAGTAGTTGGATACGAAGAAGATGAACTTGTGATCAAAGTCTTTGGCAAAAAGTTCCAAACACATGACTTGCCTGAAAGCAAATAAAGTTTAGTCCTTTTCATCAGACAAACCAATAATCACAAAACGTTTTTACTTAAATACGAGATATAAACATATAGCAAATGATAAGCTAACCAATGTCCCTTAATAAATTATTATTATTAAGATGTAGCTTAACATCTTAGTATCATGCCGTGTCGTTAAAGCGAATCATAATTAAAAAAAAATTATAAAACATAAATTATAATTACGAAGAATTTATATTCAATTCCATACAATAATGAAAAATAATGATTAGTTTGTTGCTTTCATCAATGAAGCATTATCATTACGAATCATGATGCATTCTTTAACCCTACAAAATTGATGAGTATAGTTTTCTATTACAAAGTTTCGTACATGTATGTATAGGCTCAAGCTCAAGATATCAAACACCATCATCAACAGATTACAACTCTTGCATGATGGTTTCGGGGACAAGAAGTAAAAGAGAGTGTATATCATAAGAAAGAAACAAAGCTAGAAGAATATCATGGAAGCAACGGAAGCTCTCACCGAACCGGTACCCCATCTTTTTAGAGCAATCTTACGCAAGAGACGAGACCATCATCAATGGTGTAGAGGGTTTGGACCCGTAGGGACGAGGCGTTTTTCAACTCCATAACGCGGATCAATCTTCTTCTCTTCTGCTGCTGCTGTTGCTGTGGCTGCAGCTTCCTGAGGTGGATGTTTTTCATGGAGTTGGTGATGGCTTTTCTGAAATGAGGTGAAGTCGATTTTGCTAGTGAGAACTTTTCTACTACGATAATGGCGATTTAAAGAGATAACTCCTGGATATTTTTTCATGTCAGTGACCTCTTTGCGGAATTTGAAGGAGTGCAATTCATGAAACATTAGGAAGATAAGAACAAAGAGCCAAAGAACAATACATATGGTTTGAGGAGTTTTCATGGCCATGGAGGAGGAGTAGGAGAAGAAGGGAAGTTAGAAGAGGAAGCATGGAGCATGAGATTGAAGACGAGGGAAGCTATAGGGAAGGATCAATATCTCAGAAGTTAAAACGAAGAAGACTCTGAATCTTGACAACAAAAAATAGATTTATGTATGTGTTAATATAAGAAAAAGGTAGAAGAAGGTTGACATGTATGTGATTGTTTAGAATTGTTCTTTTGTTTTGTATTTTTGGCCTTTCATGTGAGATTTGCCACCACCTTTTTATGTCAATTTATTGCTGAAAAGGAAATGAAGAAGGGACCCCTTTTCTCAATGAAAGTTCCTTAGAAATCAAGTAACAAAAAGAGCCATTATAACAATTGTCAAACTTCCAATTATACTAGGGTTGATTATGCTTGTTCATAATCTCTTAAATGGGTATATTAGCAACCTATTTGTACATGTAAAAATACCCTACTCTAGAAGCATACATGATGGGGTATATATGGTAGGGAAGCTCCATACAGATTTTGAGTGAATTGCAATTGAATAAAGAGTGGGGAATATGATCCATACACATTCTCAATGAGCAAAGCAATGTATCAAAAGTGAGTGCAACAAAAGAATCATCCCACACATGAACTTTGACATAAAGTTAATTATGAAAACTATGATGTCTTTTTTTTGCTGGATCCAAATCCAAATCCAGAATGAAGGATACGAATTGACGAAGAAAAATTGAAAATTATACGATACTTACTAATTACGATTAATTGTCCCAATCAGTGATGTTAGAAGTTACATTATTTGATATTTTAGTATAAACCGAATCATTTATGAAAAAAGAGAATGAGTTTTAAGAATCAAAAGAATTTAAAGTTTTCTTAAAAGAAATATGGGAGTTTTCAAATTTGTTTTAATTATAATATTTTAAAAATCGAACCAATCTGATAGGTTTCATGGTAAAAACTTTGAATTAGCCAATTTTTAATATAATTTTAAACTTTTCAGATTGATTTAGTTTAATAATCATTGTTATTAAAAATTGACCAAATTATTAATTAATTAGACAGTTTTTGTAAACTAATTAGTTTTATAAATTAAAATAAACCAATTAATTTTATTTAACACTCCTTTTTTAATTAAACTTTAAATTTTTCAATAGATAAGGATAGTTTTCTTCAATCAATTTTCAAATTTTTTAATTTTATTCAATCTTAACTGGTTTTATGACAATCTAATACAGGTTGAACCTTTTAAACATTAAACCTCTTATCATACCGGTTTATCTTTTAGTCCGATTTTTAAAACATCGATTAATTATACCAAAATGCTACATTAAATAAACATATACACGAAATGAAAAAAAAAGTTCTAACACTTTTGATATTTGCTAATCAATTACGTTCAATATATCTCTAAAATTTGGTGAAATATTTGTAGATTATTTTGACAAGACTATTGTGATTTGGACTAGAGGGAAACAGTTTGGTTAAAGATCAACCAGAAAAGGAAATAAAGCAAGCATGATGGATATCTCTCATTCACATCAAGAAAAGTTGCAAAAAGCATCATTTTTGTTTGAACTAGAAATTACCCCAAAGAGTTAGAGTTAGGATAGTAACTCTTGGCTTGTGAAGAAAACCACAAACTAGAGGGATGATCCATTTAAGCAATGCCATGACACATGAACTTATAGAAATATAATACTAAATAATAACTGCAACTAATCCACTTATGAAGCATATGCTTATTTTTAGTTTTTTTTTAAAATTTCAAAATAACTTCATAATTTTAAATTACCTAAGAAAACATGTTATGTTATGAAACTCTACGAATCAACATTCTATTAAAGTAAGTCTAATTAATTTAATAAACATTATTATATAATTGACTACTAGATTTTGTTGAATGAATTTCAACAAATGAATCGAGTGTTTTTAGGGATCAAAGATTAAATGATTTAATTAGAATCTAAATAATTAAGCCACGTTAGTAGTTTGTTATTGGTTCACCTGTCATCTTACTTATCACATGTACATTACTGTTAACTCTTGTACCAAAGATCCATAGTAAAAAATAATCATAATAAATTCAAAATCGTAAAGAATATTATAATATATAATTTTAAAATTAATGATTTTTTTAAAAAAATTTCAATGACATAAGAGTTTTTTTTTAATTTAATCATGTACTTTATAAACTTTTATTGTAATCTAGTGAATTTTTTTGTTCAATGATACCGATGACATATACATTATAATTTTTTCAGAAACAGTCTCTCTACTAATTAGGGATAAGGTTCCGTGCTATTGGACTTTTTCAAACCTTACTTATAATAACATTTTTACTGGGTTATTGTTATTGTTATTGTTGTAGATATATATTATAGTTTTGTTTATATTTAACATGAAGACTATATAAACATTTTAAGTACATAGGCATAAGCTTGCTAAAAAGATCAATAGGTTGACCTAACTAGTGGAAGGTTGTGAATCAATTTATCCATCATATTTTATATGGAATTTTTTTCACTTTTTTGTATTTATCTACTTCGAAAATTTATAAATTCCGAAATTCAACCCGTATATTCTTATTATCCTATTTTTACAAAAAAGGGTTGTAAAAAATATTGAAACTTTATTTAATTTTATAATACTAGTCCAACCTTTAAAAAGTGACGTTAAAATGTTCAAACTTTCAATTTCTAATAAAAATAACTCTACATTAAATTCTTCGTTAAGGGGGACAATATGATAAGTTTCGTCAGATTATTATTTTTATCATGAGACCGCTACATATTATATTTGTGTCATGTATGAATTTTATTATTTAATAAATTAAAGATATCAAACATGATTATGAAGTAAAACATATTAAGAAGTGTATAATTATTTATAGATTTTGATATTTTTAATTTATTAAACAATAAAATTCATACGTGTCATAAAATGGGGAGGTCACGTAGTAAAAATACTAATTTAATGTCATCTATATTAGCAGATAATTTAATGTTGGATTATTTTTACTAAAAAGTTGAAATATTTTAACTCTCATTTTTAAAAAATCATGTTATTAAAGTTGTGATTTTTTATAATTAACTCAAAAAAACTCGACTATTTTTAATTTTTTTTGAGACAGAATGGGCCTGGCCCAAATGATATTTTGTTAAGCGCGGGTGTTTGCTCGGTTGGTTCTGTTATGCAGACGCCAGAATCTCACATGCACGATTCACTATTTATTACATAATCAGTTCCTCCTGAATCTTGGTGAACTACGCTGGTTCTGATTCCGACCACACACGGTATGTACTAATGTCCTGTCTTGTCTTGTTACTAAAATCATCAAAAGGGTCTTGTTTTATTACTGAAAGAGTGAGTGATTTGGATGACTTTGATGAATTTTTTGTTTGTGCTTTTTATAGTCTTCTCTCCTCGCCGCCATCGCCGCCGCCGTCGCTAGAGCTGATAACTGATATAAACCTTTTAAATGGACTCCCAGGAAGATATGTTTTTTGTTCAGGGTGGGTTGGATTGAACGAGTTTCATGCTTTGAGGGAAAGGGCCAAGAAACTAGATCAGAGCATCTTGATTATAAGGGAACGTTTGTGAAAATTGATGCTTGTTACAATAACCAATTAGGGTTTGTGTAATTCTTGAGAACTTCTGTTTGTTTAAGAACTTGGGATGTAATTTGTACTGAGTTCTATGATTGGTTTTTATGCTTATGGATGATTTGATTCCCCTTGACAACTGATTTGTTCAGAAAATCGTGCATTCTCCTACTCAATATGATGAGCAACAAAGTTTAGTGATTCCTTCTTTATAATGATCCTTGAATTTGTAATTCTGACTTTTAATACTCTTCTTGTGAGCTTTACCATGAAATCTGCATGTGATCGGCCTTCAGACAGTTGCTGAAAATTTGTGAATGCACTACAATTCTCTGATGGACTCGTTGCTTATTCGGATGCAGATTGGGCTGGCTGCCCGGATACTAGATGCTCTACATCCGGTTTTGTGTTTTTCTTGCAGATAATTTGATTCTGTGGTCTTCCAAGTGTCATGGCACCATTTCTCATTCTAGTGTCCAGGCTGAATATCGTGCTGTTACCAATGCCATAGCAGAAACTTGTTGACTGCATAACTAACTCTTCGAGCTTCATTGTCCTCTTTCTAAAGCATGCCTTATCTATTGTGACAATGTCAATCCAATATGTCTCTCATGCAACCTAGTCCAGCATCAGCATACCAAATATGTTGAAACTAACATACATTTTGTTCGCAACATTCGTGTTCTTCACGTTCCTTCTGGTATCCTCCTGCTCAGTTATTTCAGGAATTTTGATCCAGCCTGAGCATATGGTATCCTCCCGCTTCAACTTCGGGGGTGTGATACACTTTAGTATATGTAAATATTTGTAAATCCTTGTATTATTTGTATTGGACCAATACTCACAGGGCTTCTCACTTTTACCCAATACTACATTTATGGGGCTCAGAGACTGAGGACTTTGAGGTTGAGGATGCTGAAATATTTGCACTACCTTCAGATAAACACCTGTTTTTTATTCCTATTTCACTTGCTTGGATCATCATTTTGAAGTGATTCATTGGTTAACAGAGAGAGAAAAGCTTGCAGATTCATTCTAACACCAGGAACAGGATTTGCAGAAGAAGAGCTCTCTCTGAGCTGTTTTATCTATGCATTTTGGTCTGATTCGAGTCTTTTTATCAGAATTCAAGCCCGATTCAGATTTGCAGTAGAAGAAAGGAGCTGAGACAGTGCTAGTCACACTTTTCTTCCAATTTTGAGAAGATATTGACTCATCAATATTCTCGGAGTCCTCCTCGAATTCAATGATCAATAAGAAACGTTTCAAAACTGCTGTTGCAGTCTCAAATTTACTCACTGGAGGATTCAAGCCTCCTCACAAGGATTGGCCTTCCCTTCCTAGTGGTTCCATTTTCCATTTGGCCTCAGATGAAGTTTTCATCAATGAGGAAGACTTGTTCTTTATCTGGTTTGAATAAAATCTTGGGAATGGAACCTTGGCATGTTTTAGGCAAACTCTGTTTTTGAGAAGATGATAACTGGGTATGTTCAGATTTTTCACCAACCAATTCATCATCAAAAGTTCATTTATATTCAATGATCTCTTGATCAAATGTGAGAAGTTTTGGGGAAGACATTAGGAGTGGTTGGCCAAATCATTTCTATGTGTTCCTGAGTTCATTTAAGGTAATCAAGGACAACTTAAAGCTTCTGAATAAGGAAATCATTGGAGATACTTCAACTACTTCAACTGCATGCTGAACTCATCAAGTTTCATAAGTCAACGGATCAGGTCTGAATTGATCGAATTTCAAGCTGGATTCGAGTTTGGAAAACCAATCTTAAAGATCTTAATGGCTCAACCGTCTGCCAAAAACAATTTCGTTATTCAAGTCTAGGCTCGAGATGCAGGTTAGGGGGTCGGTTTAGGCCGGACCGAGCTGAAAGAGTTTCTTTATCTATACATGTTCGTCTGATTGAAACTATAATTTTCAGACAACAAAGGCGAAGTTAGACTTCTAAGTTCGTTTGAACTTACCCCATTATTGATTTGTAAACCATTAACACATGCTTCGAAGGAATAACGTTGAAGCAAGTTTCGCCAATCTAAGGGCTTCATTCGGTGACAACCGATTGTGTCTATCAATTATCATATAATTAACACAACTTCCCTCTCGCCTATCCCTTTCCTGTCGCTATTCCTTTCCTCTCGCCGTAATCGGACACAGAAACGAATCCAGCATCTCCCATGCTCGCCGCAGAGACTCGACCCGAATAATGACCCGACTAATTGTCCGATCCGACTGGATCCAACTTGGTTTCGTCAGACCTGACCCGTGAACCGCTGATTTCTCTTAGTTCGAACAAACAGGGTAGCTAACTTCCCATCCACCGGTCAACCCTTCCCCACAATTTGGGCCCAAACTGACAACAAAACAGAATCCCTTACCAGCCCATATGATCTGAGCCGAGCCCTCTTAACTATAATTTGACCCGGACCAATCTGAATTGACCCGACTTGAACCGACCCGGCCCACAACCCCTCTACTCCTCGTCGTCTTCCGCTCGTCTCTGAAACTCCAAGCTTTTGATCTGCAAGGCTTTTCTTCTTTTTTTATCACATTTTTCAAATTATTCTTATCGTTTGATTTAAGTTTCCGATTCTTTACTTCGATATCTGTTCTGCATATATATGTACAGAACATGCATGCCTCGTGAGGGTTTTATCTCATAACTTTTGATCTGATATGGAAGCAAGAAACAAACATCGTCACTGTTTCTTATGATGATGCATAGTTCCACCAAGCTGACGACAGTAAAAGCAAGAGACAGAAAGAGAGAACGAGATCTTTTTCGTGGGAAGAGAAACCTTATATCAAAGACCCACCAGGCCACCATAGAAACCATAATCAAAAAGCTGTTTCCCTTAACTATATTTTTGGAGTGATTCAAGTACACAAAACACACCAAATCATTCGTTACCTTTGACATTACAGTAAACACACCAAGAAACCCAGAAAGATTGTTGTAAAGAAGATAAGTTGAGACGCTTTAGTAAATCATTGAGAAGTGTGGTGTTGGTGTTCGAGCATGTGGACAATGGTTCTTTGTCTCTTAACAGTAGCTGAAGAAGACTCATCGCCACCAGTCTTCTCCATTACTGCTTTTAATGCTTCTTGAATTGAGCTAATGCAATATTGGGGAGTTTGTTGTTGAGGGTCGTTGCTGTTACTCGATGAATCTTCCTCTCCAGTGATGAATAACACATTCTTTACACGACCACCAAGAGTTGTGATCTCGGCTTTTATCGTTCTTAAGCGTAGAGCTTTCAATGTTTTTATTAGGTCAGGCAGGAGGTCGGATCTATCTTCACAGCAAAGTGAGGCTTTGATCACAAACTTTCCATCTTCGTCCGATGCATCCACTATTAGCTCATCGATCTCCGTCGGCACTGGACTTGTTTCAGCTATCAAAGATGTCTGTTTTTTCAGTTCTTTAACATGTTGAATCACTTCTGCCAGTAATGAAGCTTTATCCGTCTGAAACCATAAGCCAAAGCCAAGACAAACAAACACAGAAATCATGCTTAAATTACTATATTTTCAAGAATTTTTATGATCAAACAGTAGATGTGATTGCATGCTTTAAAGGGTTTATTTCATGGAAGCTTTTTAACTGTATTTGGTTCCTCTCATGTCAAGCAAGCGACATTAGCATCCATAGGTGGATTATCAGAGATCTTTTCAAAGAAGTGATCTTGTGAGATTAATATTTCGAAGGGTTTCAATTATCAACTGATATTTTTTGTAAGTTCTATTGGTGATTGATGAATAGTGAATTGTTTTTTTCTTACTTTGGTCGTGCTGGGAAGTAAGCTGCGAAGTTTAGCGAGGTGGTTGTTGATTCTCTCTCGTCGTCTCCTTTCAGCTTCACTGTGACTCTTTGAAGCAGCTAAAGCCTTAGCTTCCATAATCTCTTGAGCTGTCATTTTTCCCAACTCAGCTTGCAGTCCAAAAGGAGCTGAACCTGAACCAAGTGTGTCAGATATGATCCTAAGATGGTCACTTGATGAACCATCGTATGCGAACTGCAGAGCAGGAGGTCTTCTGTTGAACAAACCTCCATACGAGTTTGGAACTGGAGGGATTAAAAAAGGGTCGTGAACTTCTCGGGCAGTGTTGGAGTTGAAATGGGGTTGAGGGACGTTGAAGGTGTGGACTTGAGGGATTGGCCATGGCAAGATTGGTGAAACTTCTGGCAACATCAATCCTGTTCCTCTAATCCCTCCATACGTGTCACCGTTTTGTTGGTGTTGCATGTGTTGATGGTGTTGAAGAAGAAGCTGTTCCTGATACCCTTGTAGGTTATGGATAGTTTGAGAACACTCTCCTTGATGATCTTCTTCTTTCAATCCACACATGGCTGCCAAACCTTTGTCTCTGCTTAAACAACCCTAATGGCTTCAGATTGTTTTCATGATCTACACTGATCCATCACTCCTTGACGATCTTTCTCTGTCAACCAGATCAAGTGTTATACGAATATATAGAGCTTCCAAGTACTGTAACTCTCTTTTCCTTTCCTCTCACGCCATTCTTTATTCGACCCTGCAGTTATGAAACCCTTTTGTGTATAATTAAAAAAATTTACATTACGTTATTGATCTGCGATTGGTTCAAACTGTATAATTACACACAGTGAGTTTAGTGCTTAGGGAAAGAAAGTGAAGGATGGTATGGTATGGGAAACAAAAAAACATAGTGAAGACACAACACACAGATTGTCGACCGACCAAACTCCCCAAAAGGCTGGTAATATAATGATGATAAAAGGGCTTAAGCTTATAGTAATATATATATAAAATAATAAGTTTGAAGTTTAAAATTTTTTAAAAAAATTTTAATTGAATGTCAATTTTTAA
>JANZXV010000001.1:559863-571682 GCA_027576455.1 Erythroxylum roigii | reverse complement strand
GTCCTCTAAATTTTTATTTTAATATATTTTTAATTATTCTTTGTAGAAAAAATATAACTATTATTTAATATATGAATTTAAATGCTATATTATTAATAATAAAAATAGATGATGGCGAAGAAGAGAGAGAGTGAGAGTGTGAGAGAAAAAATAGAGAGAAGAAGATAGTAGAGTCAGGTGCTTTTGGGGGGTTGAGTTTTTAAAAATTTTCATTTTTTGTAAACATGTCCCTGATTTGTTTTTAATTTTCAGTACTGACTGATATATGACCGATATTTTAAATATTGACTAATATCAATCGGTATCAAGTGAAAATGATCGGTATTTAAATCCGATATTGAAACGTTATATTTTATACCATTTTCTAACCGATATAGTACGTACCGCCTAATACGACTTATACGGTACTAAAATAATTACAATGGTTATATCTCAAAGATAATCAATTAAATATTAATGGATATAGTTGTAGTTGTACCACTAAATTATTATTGATATTTGCAAGAAGTAAGGGATATGAGCTAAATTGGACTAGAATCTAATCAATTTAAATTTTGTTGGTTGAATAAGATTGGATGCAAGACATTTTATCAACCTTAATAGCATGACTTGAGTTTAATTTTGTAACTTTAGATTAATTATAAATTACTCAAGTTAAAACTTAATCACTAAGTTACAATTCATTATATATTTTGAAGTAACTAAATTTTCTAGAGTTAAATTTGAATCCAACCCCTCTTATTTCCTAAACTAAGGAACGAGAAGGTTTGTTCGATTTAATTGAACTTTCAACTAATATTTTAAAAATTGAACCGAACTTTAAACTTATAAGATAAGATATTTAAAATTAAAAAAGTTTAATCGGGACTAGACCAACATAAAACTAGATTTATGTTATTAATTACGCAAATTGATCAGTTATTAAATAAATTGATCAGTTTTTACTTTTTAACAACGAAAGTTATTAAAATAAACTGAACCGAAAAGTTACAAATCGAATAAAAAAATTAAAAATTTTTATAATAAAATCTGTCGAATTAGCTGAGTTTTGATGCCGAGTTTGTGGTTCGACTTGAAATACAGTCTTAATGATTTGAACTCATTAAAATTTGACTAATATTATTTTGATTTATAAATTAATTAAAATAAAAACAAATCCGACTTCATTATGATGCCTACCTAAACTTACCTAATCAACACGCGGAGAAGATAATTACACTCTACTTAATACTTTTTTATTACCTAATCTCCAACGAGGAAAAGGTTGTTAAGATAGCACCAACTAACTAAATTATATTCGATTTCACAGATTAATCACAATTTAGCTTTAGATATTATTCCTACAGACACAATCCTTAACTTGCAACTAGAGGATAATGGGACATGTTCTGTTTTGTCTACGTTACCAAATTATTAACCCCCTCCGGTTCTTTTATAAGCCAACTGATTAAAAAATTAATTAGTTTAATCAATTTAATCGTAAAAATTTTAAATCGTTTAATTTTTTAGTTTCAATTTATTTTAATAACTGTTATTGTTAAAAACTGACCAATTTATTACATTGATTAAAAAACTCAACCAATTTAACCGGTTCAATATTAAAAACTTTGAATCATTTAAATTTTCAGTTCAATTTTTAACTTTTTGATTTGATTTACTTTAATAACTTTTGTTGTTAAGAAATAATTAGTTAATTGATTAATTTATTAATTTTTGTAAATTAATAAATTCTTATAAATCAAAATTAACAACTAATTTTTATTTAATAATTTATTTTTCAGTTAAGCATCATTTTAGGAACAATTTCTTTAATTTTTAGCAGATTTTATAACTGTTTAATATCGATTGAACCTTTAAATCTTAAGCTTTTTGTTCTACAATTAACTTTTGATTCAGTTTTTAAAACATTAATTTATTAATTAATCGTTTAATTTTTTAAATTAATAATTTTTATAAACAAAAAAAAAAATAATTTTTAATTAAAAATTTGAATTTATTGACGGATAAACACAAGTAGTCTTTGGTTATTTAACCAGAGTCTTGATGTCCATTTTCGTCAATCAAAACCTCATCGAACAAACACAAACAAGAGTATCTAATCTCTCCGTCGCTTTCCTCTTGTGCTTTGGCGTGAAAGCGAATTCATAAAGGCGAACGACAGCTCTTGGTTGTCTCAATTGTCACCCTCCTTGTAATTCTCGTTGGATTTCAATTCCCATCTCTTTTTCTGTGTCTCAATTCCTTCCACAGAAAAAAGTTTCCATTTTTCTGCATATCTACAAGTCTTTGTGAGAAGTGAGGGAAAGGCGGGGCTGTTCAATTTTGGGATTTTTGGCTCGAAATGTTGGTTGCAAGAGGAGGTGTAATGAGCTGGAGAAGAGTGGCCATGTGCTTAGAGGCCCTTGTGGCACATGGGTTGCTTTTCTCTTTCACGCTTTTGCTCGCTCTCAAGCTAGACCATGCTGTTGCTTACTCTTGGTGGTCAGTGTCCTACTCGATTATTGGCTCTCAGTGTTCTCGTTTTGGTTTTCGTTTCTTTTTAAATCTTGATTTTGAGCTTACTGGAGTTGGGTGGACAAAAGTAAGTAAAAGGAAAGTGAAAATTCTGAACTTTATTTAGTTTTTCGCATTTCGTTAGACTTCTTGAGATGGAAGATCCATTCGGTGATCTTACGATTGTTTCATTCTTGTTGTTTTTTGAATATCTTGGTTGCGTAAGTGTTAGGGAGGTTGAACAGATTTAATCATGTTCTTGCATTGACGATAGGATAAAACTTGTGACTTTCTGGAACGATTAGAATGCAGAAATTAGGAAGAATTAGGAAAGTTGATGGTGCTGTCTCCTCCGTCCGGTTTGAGTGACTTGCGTAGTTTGAGGCATAATTTTGGGTTGTCTGGTCGTTGTCTTCCAACTACAACTCTTTTACTTTGTTGATATGTAAGCTAAAAGAAGAACATGACATCTCAATAACATAAGAACTATGGTGTGGTAGGATAGAGTTTCAGATAAATTATTTTAGAGGTGAGTGATATAGCGGCTAAGAAATTGAAAGAAAATGCTTCCCTTTTAGAGGTGAATTAAACTTTGATGAGATTCCTCCTAATCAATGAACTGAATTTGAAATTAAATGCTAAGCTATATTTTTACTCTCGAGGGCCTATGATATGCTTGAGACATTATGAACTTCGACTGTTGGTTTGGACGCCAGACCCTATGTCTCAGTGGGATTTCTACTGTGATGTTGTTGTTGTAATTGTTGGTTTGAATGCGAGTAATTTCATCAGTTGAATAACATTGCTGAGCTGTTAAACTATTGAGATGAGATATCTAAATGACTGTATTAAATCTATTGATATAACTGCATATTGACTAAATGATGAATTTTAAATCATGTTATTACTCTATGCATGCTTATCTCTCCCTTTTTGGTTGTTCTGTTTTGTTTCTTGATGTTGCAATGACAAGAAATGTAACATCATCATGCAAAGTACTTATCAAAATCACATAGAAGGTTCACCAACATTCCAGTTTGAAGTCATGTATTCACTTTTCATATCATACAACGAAATTGAATTGATTGTGGCTGATAATGTTCCATTCCTTCTGATAATTGCTTTTAATTCTCATTTCGTCTCACAGGATTATCTTCGCACCTCTTTGGCTATTTCACGTAGTTGTAGCACGTGGCCGATTTTCCTTACCTGCTCCGTCAATGCCTCATAATCGTCATGTATGAGATTACATATTCAATCTGTTTCTAGCGATCTCTTTCTTTGTCAAGTTTAATTCTTTTGTTGTTGGAAGTAATCAGATTTTGTTCTCATCGAAATTAGGATAAAGAAACTAAGACTTTCTTCTCATGAACAGTGGGCACCATGTCATTCTGTCTTGGCGACACCATTGATTGTTGCTTTCGAACTACTGCTTTGCATATATCTAGGGAGCAGGAATGGTATACAACAACGGATCCTTTGATTGTTTCATATGTGGATACTGCCTCTCAAAATTTTCCCTTTTGCTTCTTGGTTTTCGTCATTTTATGGCTAACCGTGTTAGTTACATCTTATGGAGGTCAAATATGCAAAACCTATTTTATAATTTCTTCCTCTGCTAATGACTGTCAACACAACATTTTTGGGTTATGATTTCAAGGCGAAGTGCTTGTCAATTTATTTTCTTTATATGTTTAAATGTGTTGGCAGTTATGAGCTTGGAGGTAGTCTTTCTGCCATTGTTGACATTTGAATTAGCAATCTTGGTCGATAATATCAGGTACACTTCCTATCATTCACGTATTCCTCCTTTCCTTTCTGAAAACTTATCTTGATTATTCTGTTCATTCCCACATTCATACGGAGAACAAAGTAGGGTCATAAGTATTTCTGGTTACTCTCATATGGTTTAACAAGTTGCAAGGCTTCTCTTTCTCATATAGAAGAAACAAAATGAAATGGTGATTAGAATTCATGAATTTCTTTTCCTAAAGAACTGCCAAATTTTACTCTTCACTTTGATGACCTTCACCATTATTGTTTTTTCACTTTGTTATATTGAATTTGCAAGAGTCCATTGACATGATTTACCTTAACCATCAGCTTTCTTTCACTTAGTTATATTGAATTTGAATAAAATTAGAGTCCATTGAGATTATTTATTTTGGTGTGTTGTACTTCCATAGCAACTTATTAAAGTTAAAGGATACTTGGTGATGAAATCCGTTTATTAGTGGTGATCTCTGCCCATTAGCATGTGGGTTTGGAAATTTACAGGGCTTAATATTCAATATGGGGGTAGGAGTAATTTATGAACTTTGAGGGTTGGCCTTGACCAGTTAAAAGTTGCTTTATTTTCCTGTAGGCATGTTCTTATGTTCTACATTATTCTGGATATTGTACTTTGAGGTGGTGGCACTCTTGTTGGCCTTTATATAAACGTGTTTGGATTCAATCTATAATTGTTGCAGGATAACTTTGATATATCCTACAACATAATGGGTACAAGCTTCATGTGAAAATGTATGTTCTTGTTCTTATGCTGTACATGCATACAGAAGCATGTTGCATCATTGCAGTTCTTTACTCTGCATGCTCTTGATAAAGGTAAACATCATGCATTATAATGTTTTGCTAAAAAAGTTTGGGGTCTTCACTATTCTGGCGTTAGTCTTATTATTTGTATTGTTTAGAAATCAATGTTGCTATTTAGTAAACCATTTTTTCATTTCTTCTTTAAGAGCTTGAAATGCTTTTGCTATTACAGGATGTGTAGAGCTTTAATGCCTGGAGATGAAGAAACCTTGAGTGACGAAGCAATATGGGAGACACTTCTTGTAAGTTGATATACTTCTTTTAGGGATGAAAGAAATAATTCAAGAGGACTTAGACTACAGGAAGTTAAGAATTTGACTGACAAACAAGGAGAGCATATGATAGTAAAGGGACGACAAATGCGAAATTCAATTAATAGTTTTTTAAACTTATTATTATGAGTTCTTAAATTGTATAATATCTTAAATTGTTTAAACTTTAAGTTAACCGTATTTATGAAGGTTTTGTTTTTAACTCTTCCGCTTAACTAAGTTTTAGCATTTTGTCAGGTCTATCACAACCAAGAACTTTTTGACAACAGTTAGCAGCTACTTGAAGAAACATGATGAAACCTTGCCTATTGTTAATGGAATGGTCACGTGTACGAGACATGATACTATGAAAGTGTTGATTTTGAAGTTGGAATCCAAAAGAATTCATTGGGTATATGTTGTAGACAATGCTGGAAACCTGGAAAGGGTGGTCACTCTCAAGGGATATCATCTCAAAGTTGGTACATGAGCCTCGTGGTTACTTTGGTGATTTCTTTGATGGGTTTCTGCCCCTACCCTCCAATAGCAGAGTTTTAAGAGGTGTCAACAACAGTATCTGGTCATTGCTTATGAACTAATGATTTTCTGGTTTTGGCAAATAATCAGATGTTGTCTGGCACTCGATAGATAGACTTGATTGTAACATAGGTGAGCCTCCTAGTTTACCTTTTCTCTCTGTCCTTTGTAATATATTGTTCTTGATGTTTTTGGGCTTGATAAGCGAGGTGAAAATTATAATACAAAGTTTTGATGTTTGATGTGTATATATAATTGTATTTTGAAGCACTTTATGTCTTTTTCTTACCTAGTATCTCCTACTCTAATGACAGTTTATGTATACAAGAAGGCAAGATGACGTGGAAGCAATGATTAAAAAATTTGTATTAAAATTATTAAAATTAAAGAATTATTAAATAAATAAAATTCATAAATAATATTGAATAGTTATAAAACAAATAAGATTAAAAAAATTGTAATTTAAAAAAAAATTATTAAAATTAAAATTTATTAAATTAATTTGATTTTCGAAAAAATGAGAAAATAATAATAAAAACGTCGCGAAAGACATTTTGTGACGTTTTTTAAAACGTCACTGAAGATCTTCTGTGACGATATAAGAAAAAGTCACAGATTTCTTCACATTCTGTGACGTTTTAAAAATGTCGCAAAATGTTAGGCAATCCGTGACGTTTTTTAAAAACGTCGCGGATTGTCCAACTTTTTAGTGACGTTTTTCGAAACGTCGCGGAATGTTAACATTTTCTGTGACGTTTTTCATAAAACGTCGCGGAAACCTTTTACCTACACCACATTCTGCGACGTTTTTTGTGACGTTTTTTAAAAATTCTGCGACGTTTTTGGACATTCTGTGACGTTTCGCAGAATGCCTTGTTTTCTTGCGGTGCCACTACCCACCATGTGAGGTCCAATCCTATCATGTGATGTTGAGTTGGCTTGGCCTTGCTTCCATTTTTTTTCTAACTAAAGTGATTGTTTCAGGTTACAGTGATTAAACTAAAGCTCAAAAGCAGGCCATTAACCAGATTTTTCCACATAGGTGAAAAAAAGCTTCAAGTTACTTTACTCCACTCAGATGCTCTTTCAGGTAACATTAGGAGCTTAATGCTTTTCAGGCTTTGTTCAGAAAGTAGGAGAGAATGAAGAGACTTCTAAGAAAGATCAAATCAAGACTCAACTGAATTACAGAAATTATACATGCAGACAAACTAACAATGAAAGATTAAATTTTTAATGACAAAAAGGAAGTAAAAGAACTTTCATCATCATAATCCTTTCATACACACAAACAAACAAAAACAAAAAGCAGAACAGAAAAAGGAAGATAAGATCAATTTTGTTTCTTAGTTGCTGGTACTGCTTCTGAAAGATCCCAAAGCCTTGATAGCTGTTGCTCTCAGTATGTATTGGTGATATGCAGCTGCTGCAAGTGCTCCAACAAATGGTCCAACCCAGCAAATCCACTGTCATATCCAAAGTACAAAAATTTTTCAGCAACTTGAAACAATCCAAAACATGGAAAGTCCTGTAATAAATGAACGGTTTTAGATGCTCTCAGATGATTAGATGTTTTAAAAACATACATGGTCATCCCAGACTTTGTCGTTATTGTAAATAACAGCAGCTCCAAAGCTTCTTGCAGGGTTAATGCCAGTTCCTGTGATGGGAATAGTTGCCAAGTGAACCATGAACACGGCAAATCCTATAGGTAAAGGAGCCAACACCTAGAACACAGAAAACACATCACTACTTGATAAAGTAAAAAGAAAAAAAAGTTTCAGAAACTTGTACAGCTAACTCTTGCAAACATCAGAAAGCTTGGAGCAGTATTCTTACAGGGACATGAGAATCACGAGCACTTCTCTTAGGATCAGTGGCTGAGAAAACGGTGTAGACGAGCACAAAGGTGCCAATAATCTCAGCTCCTAAAGCTGTGCCCTTGCTGTAACCAGAACTCACAGAATTGGCACCGCCTCCAAGAGAGTGTAGTAATGTTTCATAAAGGCCTTGACCAAACCAACACCACAGATAGCACCCAAACACTGAGCAACCATGTAAGCAACTGCCCTGATCAGAGATACTTTCCTAGCTAAGAACAGGCCAAAAGTGACCGCAGGATTAATATGACCACCTGTATACAAAAAACAACCAAAACCCATCATCAGAGCGCTAAAATCTAAACTGTGAAATTATTATCTGAATCGAAACAACACATCAGCAGAAAAAAGATCGCATCTTTCTGTGCATGGCGGCTAAAAGCTAGTGAATACATAAAAGAACAAGAACTCCTAGACAAGAAAACACAAAGTTCACAAAAGGGTACGTGCGAAAAATTTTGAAACTTGAAAAAGATGGAAGTTGCTTCTCACCAGAGATACCAGCAGTGCAGTACACAAGTATAAAGATCATGCCACCGAAAGCCCATGCAATACCAAGCAAACCAACACCATCACAAGGTCCAGTTTGCTTCTTGTGGCCGATCACAGTAGCTACTGTGACGTAAAGGAAGAGAAGAGTAGCAATAAACTCAGCTATTAAAGCCCTGTAGAAAGTCATGTCAAGAAGTGGTGCTGGTGGTGGATCAACATAGTCCTTTTCATGGTGGGCTTGACCCTCTTCACTCACTTCCTTAGACATTCTCTCACAAAACCCTTAAGGAAAATGAGATAAAGATACGATCTTTAAGTTCTCTTCAACCTCTGCTTCACTCTTCAATGATGCGTACATGTAACCTTAGCCAGAGCTCGAGTCCTTTTAAAGAGAAGGATACAATGTGTGGACAAAGCTGAAGCTAAGGGTAAAACAGGAACAACAAAGGCATAGAACAATGGAGTTGGACTTGAACTTGGGCCGGGAACAGACTAGAGAGAAAGTGGAAGGTGTGGGACCAAAGTGTACAGATAAGAGCATGTGAGGGCTAATCATCTTGAAGCTCCAAAAGCCACGCCTATGCCAACGGCCATTTCTTGTCTTTTTGTCAACTCTTATACGGGAAAGTGTAATTAGTTCTTTAAAACTTAACTACGAAGATAAGGTGAGTTTAAGTCTTTATTAAGAATGGCAATGGATCCGATCCGATCCGATTTTTCTTTTAGTAGCTTGAGTTTACGCTCGAACTTAACCTAATTGAGTTTAGAATTGCTTATACCCGACTAAGTTATAACTAAAATAACATCATTTTATTTGAATCAATTCGAATAAAGTTGATCTTAATTTCGAGTACCTAATCTAAAAAAAATGTTATGCAAATGCTTTAGATTGTTTGAAGGGTATTGCATAAATATATAGTTGGAGATCATTCTTAAGGCATTCAAATTTTAGGAATTGTAAACTGAAATTTTTATTAGTAATTTTAAAATATTATATTAATTATATTGATTTTTTATGATTTAAATTTTTATTTCAGTTATTATATTCTAAAATTTTCAAATTTATCTTTTGATATATTGATTAATTGTATATTATATGTGTTTCTATTTATTAATAATTTTAAAAAGGATATCGTATTAGAACTTAATTATTTTAATATTATTATTGGAGAAATTAATTAATTAATTTTAATATTTTATTTTAAGTAAAATAATATTATTTAAAATTAATTTTTAATATAAATTTAATCTAAAATCTATAGTATTAAAACCAACAATAATTCCATCCTCACAAAATTAAAATAAAAAATAATCCAAAAATAGTTTAATAATAAATAGATTTGCACTTCTTTTCAAGTAGATTTCTTTCATTAGTATAAATAAAATATTAATCAAGTATGGCTTTTTGCTCTCAAGCTATAACCTTTTGTCCCTTTCCATGCAAGTGGTCATATTTGTTGATTATTCTTTTTTTAATCATTGATTACTATTTAAAATTTATTTTTAAAGTCTAATGTTATTTTTATATTTTTATACGGGTCATTTAGAAATAATCTTTTTACTAGTCAAAGGTAAGACCGCGTACTATTAGATCTTCTCAAATCTCGCATATCAATAAAATTTTACCGAATAGTTGTTGTTATTGTCGTAGAAGCAAAGTAAGTTACTTTTTATTGTAATTTTCTATTTATTTAATGAATTTTATCATTTTGAATTTGATATTACTTAAAATTTTATAAATAAAAAATTAGACAATAAGAGTAAATAAAAAGTATAATTTTCAGTTAAAACCTTAAATTATTAGATTATAAACATTTTTAAAATAGGTTTATAATCCAAAGAAGTTGAGAGTATGAACTTTTAACATAATTTGTAAATGATAAAGCTTTAGTCTTAATATTATGTAATTAGAATACATTTTTTTGGAATATTTTTTTTGAAACAGAGGAACTCGTAGCTTCTACTTTTTGAATGGGCATTAGGTAAACCTCGATACAATAGCCTGCAAATTACGTCAACTAGATACTTCATATTAAGCAAATTCTGTATAACAGGTTCGATTGAGAGAGCCTAAGTAGGGGAATCGAACATAGGACCTTTTGACCCCATGCTCTTACATTCCATCATCCATTAATTAAATATTTCAAATTCTAATTTATTACACATATATTTATTACTAACCCTACTGACATAAATTAAATAAACGTTTAAATAATATTAATCGAAGTTAATAATAAGTTAAATTTTGTAATAAGTTAACATTTTAAATATTTAATTGATGTTTTTAAATAATTTTATTTAGTCTCGTGGGTCGTTTAAAAACAACTTCTTTATTAGTTACAGGTAAGATTTTGTAGTATTAGACCTTCTTAAATTTCAAGTGTAGGTAAGATTTTTTCTTTTTTGATAAGTAAAAGCTTTATTTATCCAAGCAGCAAAACTGCAACACTACAAACCGTCCAACAATATTACAACTAGAAACAAAAATATCTCAGCTTATATTCCAACTACTACATAATGCAGCAGTAGAGGAATTTACAACAATAAACTTAGTATCCATCACCTTAATCCTAACATATTCTTTAACTAGATCAATAACTGCATGCTCAGCTTTAAATGCATTACAAAATAGTAGGCAAGATTTTTAGTGAGTAATTGTTGTAATAATTTTATTTAGTATTATAAAATTAGATAAAATTAGACAAGGTGTAGATCATATGGCTAATGTAGGGTCCACAATGGCCCGAGGGTGAGATTAAGCCTGTTGAACTATTGATCCACGAAATCAGGTGGACACCAGCTGTCACAAAAAGACGCAGAAGCATCTTGCTTGATGGTTGGGCATATTTCTTTTAGTGGCCCCCACCATGCCTCCCACTTTCCTCTCATCTTTATCTTACAAATCCAAATGTACTAGGTTACGTCTCTCCACAGCCACTTAAAAATTGACACATATACCGCAAGAGTAATAGATGTACCGAGTGACTTGTGAATTATAATTAGCATTTTGACGTAAACACTATTTATTTTGATACTCCACCTATTAGATGTTATATATTTCTTTTAGAGGATATGTCGACAATCTGTTTCCCTGAATTTGTCGTTTAGTTTATTTTATTACCTTTTGATACATTTTTTTAGCAAAGCTCTAGAGGCTTCCAGAGGACAATGGGCTGGGCAGAGCCCGACCCGTAGACTAGAGCCTGACCCGACTTCTTTTAGGAGGCTCAAATCTAATTTGACCTAATTTTAAAATTTTTAAATTTAAATTAAAAAATAACGTCATTTTTATTATAAATGTTAGATATCGAGCCTAGTCCACTTGAGCTTGAACAATCTGAATCAAACCGTAAATTTGATCAACTTGAGTCTAACTTCATTAACCATACCTCGGGTTTCGGTTAAGACAAGCTTAAACCTAAATTTTATCTCTAAATTCGACCATATGAAAAAAAAAAATTCAAGTCGAATAGAATTGGATCAAATTTAACTCTAATCGAATCATATTTTAAATATTTTAATTAAACTAATTTGAATAGATTCTGATTGGATCAACCCGAATTGCCATATA
>JANZXV010000001.1:545328-558148 GCA_027576455.1 Erythroxylum roigii | reverse complement strand
TGGCGAAAGACAACAACTTTTATAGTATTTTTTGATTTAAAATATCTCTACTTTTCCTAACTACAAAGACCTGAAATGTGAAATAGTATCCAAATTATTATTGGTATAAGAAAAAGCTGGCAAGCCTAGTTGGACAAACCAAGCTGGTTCTTGTGCTGTCCTTCTCCAATATTTCTTTCAGAGAAGAAAAAGAAGTCATGGTGGATGGCCTACCTAGTGTCCTTCAATCTCAATTTTTAGCCATTCACCAAGAAACTTACTATATTTTTCACTTGCTCTAAACCATTATGTCACATTATTTACAATTATTCTAATTATTAGAACTAGTGTTTTATAATTTATTTTTTTCAAGAGTAAATTTTAATTGTCGGTGTTTTTCTTAATTATTTTAATTAAGTTTGATTTAATTCAACTAGATTAAATTCCAGTAGATCAAATTTTAAACTAAATTCGAGATGAATGCTTTTTTTACTTATTTTTCAAACCAACAATCTTTTAATTTTGACCAAAGATTAAAAAATTCAACTAGTCCGATCGGTTTAACTGTAAAAATTTTAAATCGTTCAACGTGCTATTTTTGTTTTTAACTTCCCAAATTGTTTTGCTTTTAATATTTTTCGTTAAAAATTAATTAGTTAATTAATTAATTAATTTTTAAAAATTAATAAGTTATTATAAACTAAAATAAATTAATTAATTTTCGTTCAATATTTTTTAAAATTAAACTTTAAAATTTTCAGTAAATAAAGATAATCTCTTTTAGTTAAATTCAGTGTTTTAAAAATCGGACCAAACCGGTCGGTTGGACCGGAGAACCGGTGAATCGGAGCATGAAACGGTCCGGTTTAGCCCGTATTTTTTGTGAGTGATCCGTTTATTTTGCGGTCGGACCGGTAAAAATCGTTGAACCGGTGAAAGAAAGAACCGGCCGGTCTATTTAAAATGCCTTGATTTTGATGATTTCAACTTGAATAAATATTATGATTAGTGATCTTTTTTTAATCTTTTTGATGAAATATGACTAGCGAGCTTTGTTATCTTATTTTGTATTATGTTTGGTGAACTTTTTTAAAAAATTGTATATTTTGAAGTTTAAAGGTTTAAGTTTATAATTAGATAAATAAATAAATAAATAATATGTTTAAAATTATCTTTTATATATAATATATAAAATAAAAATTTATATATTTATTAATCACCGGTTCAACCACGGTTGAATTCTGGTTGATCCATTAACCCTTAAATCAGTTGCTTCTTCGATTTATTCACCGGTCCGATTTTTAAAACATTGCTTAAAAGTATCTTCTCATAATTGAGACCCTCCTAAAACACGCAACCAAAATCGAGTGAAGTTATAACAGTTCATGTTGATTCTCTGTTAATAAGATCAGATAAGTCTTCTTTTGGCAATAAATTGTATACCAACAGTTGAGCTACAAAATTAATTTATTTCTTAAATAAAAGAGTTAATTTATAAATAAGATTAGAGGAAACATTATAAGTTTGGTTTTGGCAGGCCACACCTTTATCCCATTTTTCAACAAACTCATAATTACATCTAAATACTTTTTCCATAAACAAAACAAATCAATATCAATAGATAATTTTCAAAAACCCACTCATTTTCTCAACTGAACCCCGCGTTTTCTCTTCCCTCCTCCTCTCTCTCCACACGTCACCACCAACACCGTTTCTTCCGCCACAACTACCACTGTTGCCACCACTACCGGACCAAACCCTTTTCTTATACTCACCAGTCCTTTTACTTGGTCCAAGTTTGCTCTTTGTTTTGTTTCCCTAGTACAAGTAACGGAAATGGGAAACTGTATCGCCTGTGTGAGACTAGACACTGCCTCCGACTCCAAAACCCATCACCGCAAGCAAAAGAAGTCCAAAGAACGAAAACCCAACCCGTTTTCGGAGGACTCGATCCGCTCCCCGGCAGGTCCGATCCGCGTTCTCAAAGACGTGGTCCCACTCAGCCATCGTCCTCGGATCGGCGACAAGTACGTCCTCGGACGTGAGCTCGGTCGCGGCGAGTTTGGAATCACGTACCTATGTACGGACCGCGAGACCAGAGAAGGGCTCGCGTGTAAGTCCATTTCGAAGAGGAAGCTTCGGACAGCTGTGGACATAGAGGACGTGAGGAGAGAGGTGGCAATCATGTCGACGTTGCCGGACCACCCGAACATTGTGAAGCTTAAAGCGACATACGAGGACTACGAGAACGTGCACTTGGTTATGGAGTTGTGTGAAGGAGGGGAGCTTTTTGACAGGATAGTGGCGAGAGGGCATTATAGTGAGAGAGCTGCTGCGAATGTTGCGAGGACTATTGCGGAGGTTATGAGGATGTGTCATGCGAATGGGGTTATGCATAGGGACTTGAAGCCTGAGAATTTTTTGTTTGCAAATAAGAAGGAGAATTCTGTGCTTAAGGCTATTGATTTTGGGTTGTCGGTGTTCTTTAAGCCAGGTGTGTGCTTGTGGTTGAGTTTTCTAATCAAGTGTGTGGACTGGACGGGTTTAGAGTTCTTGGTGCTTGTTAACTGTTACAGTTTGTCTTGCGGTGAATAATAACTTCTGCTTGTCAGAAATTGTTTCTGGATACCAGTTTCTTTACTGTCGAGTCTGGGTTTATGATCTTGTGCCTAGTTGTTGCTGCTTTACGATCCTTGCTGTGTTGTCAGTTTATGAATTGTGAGTTTTTATTTGTTGGTAAACTGCTTAGTGGAATCCGTCTATCCTCTTCTTCTTCTATAGTCTTTTTTTTTGGGTCTTCTTTCTGAGTTCGGGTTCTGTGTAACAGGGGAGAAGTTTACTGAGATTGTGGGGAGTCCTTACTATATGGCACCTGAAGTTTTAAAGAGAAATTATGGACCTGAGGTTGATGTATGGAGCGCTGGTGTTATACTTTATATTTTATTGTGTGGGGTTCCTCCATTTTGGGCAGGTATGCTCCTTAATCTGCAATATTGTTATTTATGCCCATTGTTCTTAAGGAGTTGAAATTTAAATTAGGTTTCTTTTCTTATTGATTGTGTCAGAGACTGAGCAGGGTGTTGCCCTTGCAATTTTGAGGGGTGTGATTGATTTTAAAAGAGAACCATGGCCTCAAATTTCAGATAGTGCAAAAAGTCTTGTTCGACAGATGTTAGAGCCTGATCCCAGAAAACGCTTAACTGCTCAGCAGGTTCTTGGTAAGTCCTTGGGTCTGAGAAACCCTATCAAGTTTGGAGGCGGTCAACTTAGTTTTGTCGTGAACCAAGTTTCACAATTTGTTAGTGGTTGTCTGCGTCAGTAGTTCCCAATTAAATAAAGCCATGTCCATGTACAGGTTCGAATTAAATTTACTAATCGGCTGACCGTTGCTGCAGTTGAGCAAGAGGTCTGCTTTCTAGCAATATCAGCTCAGTTCCTTAATATCTCAAATTCTGTAAGATCTAGTCCAAAATTATGCAAGGTGTTGAATTGTCACCTTTGGCATGTCAAGATGATAACTTATTTGAATTTATGTATTCAGAGATATAGTTACTTGATGTTGTTTTTTGAGTGTTTCTTCTCATGGTACATGTATGTATTCCCGGAAGTTTTGTTGTATCTATCAATCTATAAGGTTGTCTTTCTGATGAGTTGTCCCAACTTATTCCCTTCTCTTTTCTTGACAGAGCATTCCTGGTTGCAAAATGCTAAGAAAGCATCAAATGTTCCATTAGGTGATATTGTGAGGTCAAGGCTCAAGCAATTCTCAGTGATGAACAGGTTCAAGAAGAAAGCATTGCGTGTAAGCTTCTCTCGTTGTTTTTATTGTGATTATCTAGTCATATTCAATTCACTGGCACATTATTACACAGTTGTATTCATCCTAAATTAACGTGCTTTTGCTTGCAATTAAATGCTACAGGTAATTGCAGAGCACTTATCTGTCGAAGAGGTTGAATTAATCAGAGATATGTTTAGTTTGATGGATACTGATAATGATGGTAAAGTGTCATATGAGGAACTAAGAGCTGGTCTTCGAAAAGTAGGTTCTCAGTTGGCAGAACCTGAGATAAAGATGCTGATGGAAGTGGTAGGAACTGTTTAATACTCGTTTCCTTTTTTCATATTGGTAAACAGAAATGCCATTTTCTGTTTTTTAACAGCCCTAGACTACGTTTTTCCTATTGATACAAGGCCATACAATTGGTAAATTTAAGCACTTCCATGCAAACTGATATTTCTGTGAATTCGCTACATAATCCTTTTAAATAAGTGTTGCATCCCATGAAAAGTGAAAAATAATTTCTGATGGATCAACATAGGTAGCTATAGGTACAACATGGTATGCAAAACTATTTTTTGTGAAATTTATTAGGTTAGTTTTAACTTTTTGGTTTCTACCTGTAGAATCATATCCGTTGCACTATCTTCAATTATCATTGTTACTAACATATTCGCTTTCAGCGTCCTAATCTTTTAAGAGTATTTCCAGTTCCTTTGTCCATTAACATGAAATCTTGTTGGATGTTTCTGTGTACGTTGTTTAGGCTGATGTTGATGGAAATGGAGTACTGGACTATGGCGAATTTGTTGCGGTAACAATTCACTTGCAGAAGATGGAGAATGGTGAGCATTTCCGCAGGGCTTTTATGTTTTTCGATAAGGATGGTAGTGGTTATATTGATTCAGGCATGCTTAACTAAGTGTCCTAATTATAGCAGACAAAATCTCAAATGAATGATGTACTGTATACTGACTCTTGGTAGACCACATCTCAAACCAGGTTTTATGTTGTTATGGTAGTGTTACAGGACGTACAAAATTTGGCTTCTGATTCAGCATCCATATATATGAAGCTAGCTTTAACAATCTAAAATGTGGATATAATGTATGTGCTCACAGGGCTTAAGTTTTTAGTCCATTTCCCCTTTCTTCATTGTTGTTGGAGAAGAATGAAGAAAGTGTAGCCAAGGGAAATTATTAGTTCAACTATTACATTCATAAGGGCGATGCATAGTTTTTAAATGTAATGCTTTTAGAAATTTAGTAAATGTGTTGCTGTCCACAAGAGGTGATGTATAGTTTGTGAGTACGAACTGTTCCGGAATTTAGTAAATATGTTGCATCCACAAAATTATTGACATCATATTTGATATTCTTTGTTTTAGCACTTCTGGGTTGCAATATCTATGGTCTTCATCATTGCTGCAACAGTATTCACTCTTCTCAAACTGTGTGGTAAGTTGTCCATCTGCAGCATTTGATCTGTCAATGGTAATAGCATCCTTTACTTATGAAGAGACTATATTTTTATTTCATAAACCTTATTCAGGATTCTTGTAACTGATTTGTACTTCTGTCATTCATTTATGTGCTATGCAAGTTTTCCTATCTCTTGATTAATGATAAGCTCAAGTCATTCTATGCACTTAGAAAACAATGTTTGCTGTTACTAACCTGAAATCGGCAGAAAAACTTAAAGCAGGATATAAGCTGTCATTATATCACCTTGATAGATTTTGATTTCATTCTTGCAACAACTTTTACGTGTCAGCAACCAACCTCATATTTATCAATCTGCTTTTAACTGCTCCGGTGCACCTCCTTTAACATCCATTTTACTTCGCCTACAACAAGCAGGTGATGTGGCAGCTCTTGGTTGGTGGGACTTATTTATAAACTACGGGTATAGTTGCTTTCTGTTTGCAGCAGCATTTTGATTAATAAAACGTTTGTTGTTTGTTTTCCACTGTCATTCTGCTTAGATAATCTCATGTCTCCCTGTACAGTATTGCGGAGGGCTTTGCCTTTCTTGTATGCACAAAGTGGAATAATCCAGCAATTCATAGGCAGTCTCTTGCTGTGGAGTCTAGTTCATCTATGATGATGATTAGATATCTTGATTGGAATAGAGGCTTGGTAGTTTCTTCACAAGAAGATGAATATCAGAGCACTAGAATTTGCAACCTTGAGGATATTGGTGGACATTTTATGAAAATTCCCTTTATATGTTTCCAGATAATTCTATTTATGCACTTGGAGGTATAATAGATGGTTTGTTACCTTTCCTGAGTGCTGTATGACTTACATGTACTTGTTTTGAAGCTTGACTCATATGCTTCTCATTTTCACTGAAGGGTACACCACCTGCTGCTAAACATATACCATTTAGGGTAATTTTTTCCCCACTTTTGCTGCTGCAAGGAATTGGGGTCTTGTTTGCTGCATATAGGCTGTTTGAGAAAATTGTGCTCCTTCTGCATAATGGATCTGGTTCTAGTGGATACTTTGCTTTTGCAGCAAAAGCTCAGGAATGTCTCGGGTTTTTTCACCATGGCTCAAGGTAGAGTAGTCTCCTCTGTTAAAAATTCCGTATGTCTATTGGTTATCCCCTGACAGTTTTGGCCAAGATGATATGCAGCATTGATTTTAGTTATGGTTTCTTCTTATTGACAGGTTACTGGGTTGGTGGTCAATTGATGAAGAAAGTAGGGAGGAGCAGGCTAGATTATATTTTTCTGGAGGTTCGAGGTTCGTATTTTATTCTACAGTTAAGCTTTTGTTTTTAATTATTTATCCATATTTCATTGTGTGCCCACTGCGAAATTCCTAAGGATTCCTTTGGCTAACACTGCAATCCTTGATGAATAACATGGGGAATCATTTATGAAGGTTTCCTGAGAACTATGTATTGGATTTATGAAATTCTTCATCACAATGGTTTCAATAGAAATGGCCTCTACGGGTTGTTGTTTCAAGTTATTTGACATTTTGACCTTTGCTTTGCTCTCTTCCATCTGGTTTTGTTTCTCCCACATTAATTTTTTAGGATCGGAAGTCAATAATTGAAATGAATTGTTTTCAGCATTACAGTACTACTTTTACCATTGTATGTTTTTTTCTGCGTCTTGTCATTGAAATGTATTTTTGTGCGTATCTACTGAAAGCATGTTAAGTTCAGTGTATGCGCCATTCTGTTCGTGCTCTCTGTTATATGTTTAATTGCATATTAATGTGGATATATCTTTGTTGATAACAATATACTGATAAGTTCTATGTTTGATGCTTTTCCTATTGCTGATGTTCAGCTACAACACTTTCTCACCCGATATTGTTAAGAAGATGCCTAAATCTGAACTTGTTGAGGAGGTATTAGATTTTTTTTTTTTCTAGAGGTATTTGTATCATCTTTCGCCCTGTAAATTGCATGTTGCGCAATCTTTTCATCTCAGATCTGGAGACTGCAAACTGCACTTGGTGAGCAGACAGAAATCTCAAAGTTTAGCCAGCAGGAATGTGAAAGACTTCAAAATGTAATGCAATTACGTTACTTCTCATCAATAATTTTTCGTGACCCTTAATTCTTTTAACTAACACTGCTAATGTAATCAATGTATTAGGAGAAAATTCTATGCAGGATTTGCTTTGAAGAGCAAATTAATGTTGTCCTACTCCCTTGCAGGCATCACGCTCTCTGCAGGTAACATGTCCAATTTTCCAATGCACTTTTCTTACTCTCAGTTCACAGAGTAATAAAGTATTAATGGATAATAAGAAAGAACAAGAAAAGGAAGCACTAATTGAGCTCATAAAAATGATATTAGATGAAGAGGATAGTCTCTTTTTGCAGTAATACCTTTGAGGTGTAAATTTAGAAAGCATATAAATACATGTGTGTAGATATTGTTATCTCTTTGCCTCAGAAACGGGACAACACTACGGCATTTCTCACTTCATTCTCACGTGGTAGTGTGGAATCTTGTGTTATGTTTTGATCATTTCCTTAACGTACTTTTGTTTCGTAAAATGTTGTTAACATAAGTATTAAACTGTTTTAGCATTTGCTGCGAAAAGTGTAAGAAGTGCCCAATCTGCCGTGTCACTATCGAAGAGCGTTTGCCTGTATATGATGTATAGTCCAGTTTATGTGTAGAGCTGTGTACAAGTGAAAGGCTTCCTTGCAGCTCGTAGTTTTGGATGAAGCATGCAAAAAGAAGCTGGTGACCTTTCTTTTCTCTTTTCCCACTTCTCCTTCTGTATCTAAAACCATTTTCCAGACCTGTAAATATAAGCTTCATTGTCCATAAAAGGACCTCCTTCTCATCTTCTTTTTGGCTTCACTCTCGTGTCTCTCTCCGCGATGGTTTCCTTTCCTGAATATGGAACTTAAAAAGTAAATGCTAAGAGTTGCAGCATAATATTACGTATTCTGATTACTGGCTATGTTGTTTGACGAGACCTGACATGCATAACACTAACTTGAATGAATCAAGTGGCTGCATTTCTTGATTGTCCTTATGATAGTGGAAACTTTCCTTTCTGTTTCTGAAGGATGCTCTCATGGAGGAGGACTCTTTAGATATAATGAAAGATGATGACCTTAAAAGCAATAATTTAAGCATAGGAATTTTCTTATTACATATTGCATTGTGATTTTGCAAAGATCAAAATAAAGACAACAAGACAAATTTAATTTATCTTAAAACTCCCACAAATGATCATGAAGCATACTTTAATGACCAGTTTCCTCTTCAATGGACGACTCAACAGACAAATACAGCCTTCAGATTAACTTTAAGCGCCTTGAGAACTCTTCATGGACCGAAATAATCGATCTTCGAACGAACTATATGTACCAGAATTAGGAACAGCACAACAGAAACTCCTTTATACTCTAACCAGCAGGAACATGGGATCACACAGTTTCAAGCACAGGTTGCTGTAATTGTCAGAAGTTCAACAACAGGTTTTGAAGGAGGATTTCCATTGCTATGGAGAGGTTTCTCATTCACTTGGTGAGCAAACTCACCGAAACACTCGTCCAACGTACGGAATGGCTCGTCAGGATATAGACTGCTTGCTTCGACATCATTAGGTCCATCCATAGAAAAGATCTGACAACCTTTGATGAATATATCATGTGTGAATGATGCAACAATGCTTTCTGGCAGCCGATTCTCTGCCCATGTACAAGAATGTTTGAAACGTTAAAGCTTGTCAGATAGATGGAACTAGACTCAACAAGTTTGTTCAATAACAGACCTGCAGCTGCAGCTAGAAGATCATCCTCAGTGACTGTAACACGAGGAAGGGTCCTTCCAATCTTCTTCTCCCAGAGAGTTGCCAGCTCGTTCATGTCGTAGAAGTTACAGCTTGGTCGAAAATGCACCGACTTGTTAAGGGTTCGAAGATCATCCGCAGTTTTCATGGTGAACTTTCCAATGTCAGAACCAGCAACAAAGTAAGCTGCATGAACAATGACAGGCAATTCCATAAACTTTGGATTCTCCTACCTTGTTATCATCATCAATCATGTAAAAAAAGACAATTTTGTTAATGATCATTTCAATGTAAACTAAAAATCAGAACAACTTCGCTGAAAATGTGTACAAAGCGACCCATCATTTGTCTTTTAGCTATTACATTATTTTACTGAATATGACTTCAAAGCAACCATATATTATACACCACGTTGTATAATGTAACTTTCTAATGCCTACTATATATAGGTTTAGAGGAACCTAAGACCTTTGATACTGACTGAAACCAGCCCTCCTCCACTTAAAATGGAAATTCCAAGATAGATATATAGGTTTAGAGGAATCTAAGACCTTTGATAGTGACTGAAACCAGCCCTCCTCCACTTAACATGGAATTCCAATATATATATATATATATATATATATGCTTAAGGTCAAAATTTATATTTAATAAATCACTCTTATGGAAGTTTCAAAAATTATGTAAATGAGAAAATACTTAAAACATCAGAAAATAAGCTCCTTATTGATAAGATTGCGTACTGCTAAATTTTCATATATTTTTATTTCAGCATAATTTTTATTAAGTTATTGTTAAAAAATACTTGAAATATATGCTTAAATTTGAGCAAAAATAATTACTTTCTATTTCCTTACAATGATTATGTAACATTGGCTTCCATTTTTCTTTGGTAAGCTATTCTTATATAGATTATAGTAACAGTTTTGTTTTGTTAATGATCTTCATAATGTGAATTAAAGAAAAGTTGTATAGAAAGCTACCCATGCCCACTGACATTTGACATTTTGTCCTTTAGCAATTATTACATTGTACCTCACATGGTGACTTGTAACCAAGTCTTCTCCACTCCAAATGGAGACTTTTTTTTTTAGAAAATAATTGAAAATATGTTAGCTAAATTGCTCTTTTTATATGTATTTTTACTCAATTATTCACATGAATAATCTCAATAATTGCTTTTTAAAATTATTTTTTTCAACTATATTTCATTACTAATTATTTTGAAAAATAGTGTACCTAAATATCAAGAAAAAACAATTATACATGTGAGGAAAAATGTCTAACAAGTTATAATTAGAAAAGACTTTTTTTGTGATATAATATAATAAATTTTTATAAATTTAAAATTAATTAAATAATTCATTTTTGTTATTGTGTGTTTTGCATAATATATTAGGGTACCTTTGACGTTGCCATCACCGTAGATTCCAAACCGATCAAGTGGAGGTAAAACCTCAGAAGGGTGGCAGTTGTCGTGATAAGGCCAAGAAGCAATGGAGTTGCAGCAAATGTAGGTGTACGGTACTTTGCTGTCCTCAATCGAACGCCTGACCCTTCGCTTCTCATTATACATGTCTAAGCCTGGTTGCACTGGATCAGCCCGGTCCACGTCGTGCCCAAACTCTGATGGCAGAAATCTCTGCAACGCCAATAGTATATACATCGACCCTCAAGATTCGGTATATAATTTTGATTAATTACTTGAAATCTAAAAACCCTTTTGAGTAAAAAGAATTTCTAAACGAAATTAATATTCAGATCAAGACATTTTCTGATAAGCAAGCAGAGTCCAGAATCTGAATGGGTTCAAGAGTATTCATACTTATCCTATTAGCCGACAGGTTGTTCCCAAACCGTGAAACTGTGAGGAGTATGTAATAAAGAAAGACTATGATAACTATATATGTCTGAACTAAGATATGGAGTTCAAGCTGTTTTTTTCCTTGTACCTTCACAGTACCAACAGCTTTAATGGCTTCAACAAGAACCAGTTGATCCAACAAATTCTCAGCTCCTACAGCTGATATTACTACATCAATTTCATGCTTCTTCAGTAACTTCTCCATGTTCTCTTTGTCGTTAATCTCTCCCTGAACACAAACAACACTCATATTCACAATCATCTTAGCGATGTGCATGCAAAAAAAGAGTTAGGTATAGTACAAGCAAGATGATGGCTCCTTTGTTCTGAAGAGACTTGAGAACTTTAGCTCTGGAAGGGCAAGTTGGTGTTGAACGGACAAGAACATAGGTGGTCCGACCAGAAGCTATGCTAGCTTCTGCCACGAACTGCCCTATAAAGCCGGTGGCTCCGGCGATGAGGACTCGAGTCTCGGCTGGACGAACAGGAGTTGAGATGGTCATAGTAAGAGCTGTGAGAGAAATAGAATAATAAATGAATACAAGAAGATGGAGGCTGAGATCAGTGTGTTGACGAAGCCTGAGAAACATAGAGAGTAAAGTCTATGTTATATATAGGACGCGTTCGTTCAGCTACCCTTCAAGAGCTTGTTCCCAATTTTTTTTTTTTGGTTTTGAGATGTCTAATGTATGTAGTTGTGACTTACACTACACATCTATCTACCTCTGTGTCCAGTGTCCAGTGTTGTTACTTCTATCTACCTGTGTGTCAATTCATCAGCTTGACTTATAGCTACCAACCCCAGTTTGAGAAACCGCTATACTACCTCCAAGTTCGCAATTTTTCAGCAGTTTCAAGCCTAACTAGTCTTTCCCCACGTAATCCATCTCTGTCCTCTTTTGATTTGTTCAAACTTTACACTTTTAGAACATATGTCGAAATCACAAAGGTATTTGAATTTTCAACTTTAATTAAATCATGCCTAAAGTTGCATTCTTTCTTTGTGCTTGTGCTTGTGCTTGTGCTTGTGCTTTCCAATGTTCATGGACGCATGTCCAATGACCAGCACTCAATCCGTGATTTTGTTTCACTATCATTGTCTTAACCAATTAACTTACATGTAACACAAAAAGGATATGATTTGTTTCAGTTTGACAGTCGGGTATAGGGTTGGCAATGTTTATCCGACCCAACACAATTCGACTTAATTAATGTATTCAATTCGAGATAATTAGGTTTCGACTCTGGCCCGACCATAAAATCTTGAGCTTGGCTTAGACTGGAAGTCTTGAGCCCGAGGTTAACCCATTGCCATAAGTGTAAGCAGATGGGAGAAAGAAAGCATAGGTTCATTTTTTTAACAACAATGTCAACAACAACAATATTCAGTAGAAATTTTGTTGATACGTAAGATTTGAAGAGGTCTAATAATAAATATAAAATTTCATACTATTAGGCCCCGTTTGATTGACGGGAAAGTAAAGTAAATTTAGAATATGATTCCTCGAAAAATAAATCTATAGAAAGTAAAGATATTCATATGTTTAAATACTTATAAGAATTCTAATAGAAAAGTTGGGTGGATTCTTATTATAGTATTTATTATGCAACAGTATTTTATGGAATGTAACTTAATTTTAGCTTGTGCTTTCAATTATATCCCTACAAATCGAATAAAAATTGAAACTGTTAAATAAGGTAAAATATGAATTGGAAGAGCAAAAATATTCAAAATCCAAATATCGACCGATACTGGAAACTTTAGAAAATAGGAAAAATTTTCAAAAATTTTTGAAATTTCCCTCTCTCCCTCTTGTCTCTTCTTCTCTCCTTTTTTTCAAAAGTTTTTTAATTAGTTATTTTATTTATTTCAACTTTTATAATTATTGTGATTTTTTAATTTTTGTTTTTAAAATA
>JANZXV010000001.1:511253-521683 GCA_027576455.1 Erythroxylum roigii | reverse complement strand
ATTTGAGGTTTAATTTGATATTTGTAAATTGGTTGGAATGAATTGAGGATTTAGTGTGTAGGTTATGATTATTAAATTCCAATAACTCATAATAACTCATAACACTCTCAAATCATATAATTCTTTTTTTTATATACTAAATCATATAATTCTTTTTAATACTAACAATTGTAAGAATACTAACAATACATCACAACTGATAATTTCTAATTTCACCAAATCCATTCATTTAATAATCATAACCTACACACTAAATCCTCAATTCATTCCAACAAAAATATAAATAATTGATATAATTTAGTTTAATTCATATCAACAACAACTCCCATAACAATTCCGTTAACACGGGAGTTCTGTAGTGGTCTAATAGTACGAAGCCTTACTTCTAATTAATAGAGAAATTGTTTCCAAATAACTCACCTAAAGAAATTTAATTCATAATTTGAATTTTCAGTTTTAAGCTATTTAGTAAAATTTATAATAAAACCCATATATGTTAGTTCCTAAAATTACAAAATCCTATTACAACCCATAAGTGATGCTTCTTACTGATGATTGCATACATAGGTAATGCATGCCTTTTTGAATATGGAAAGTGAATATCAAGGACAAATAATTTGGTCAAAGGACTCATGAGTAATAGGTGAGCATTATAACATGCCAACAAATTCCATCAAGCCAACTTGTAATAGTTCCAACAAAAATTAAAATAAAATTTGAATTTTAGTTTAATTTTAAATTTAAATTTAAATTTATAATTAAAAAATTTATGATTTCTAAATTTAACAAATTTTACTTGAAACTAAAGCAAGAAACTCAAAAATAAGAAAATTTAAAACTTCACAAAAGTTTAAAATTTATAACACGTGAACTCATCCCGTCTTATCTAACTTACAAAATATGGATGGAGTATCATTACGAATCCAACCCTAATCTAAGATCAACAGATAAATTTTAAATTAATTCAAATACATAATTAAAAATTTTAAATTTAACAGATCCAACATAAAATTTAAAGCTCGAAACTTAAAACTTAGTAAAAACTCGGATTTAAGTCTTATAAGCTCGGATTTAAGTTTTATAAATTCGAGTCTTATGAGACTTAAATCTGATTCAAATTAAAAACAAGAAAGGTTTTTCCTTTGGGTGCAAGATTCAATAGCCAATATCTGGCATTGACTGTCTTGTTCCATCTCTTCACACAGGCAAAGGAAAAATCTTAGTGCTTGATTGCTAAACTAAACTTGGGATCATCATATGATAAGTTTGGTCTTGTTCATATCCATTTTCAAGCTCCTGAAGAAGTACATAAATCCAGTGCAAGAAGATGCTAAACACTCAAGCTTATAACACATCTCAGAAGAATAAAATAGAAAGAATGAAAAGAACCATGATTGGAAATTTCGATTCATCACTAATCCGATCAATGTTTACATCTAAACCCCATAAGGGAAATTTAGAAAAAAAAAATGTAAAATCTCTCCAACAACCATATCTCGAAGAAGCTATGTACACTCCACCAAGAACTGAAACAAAAATGGTTTTTACTCGTGCCAACAAAGAAGCATGACCACACATCTTCTTATTATATAGAGCCTAGCTCTTTGCTCTCTGAGAACAGCTCCTAGTCCTCTACTTGATAGCCTTCTCTTTGAGCTTCCATTGCTCATCTTCATATTTACTCGTTGAATCGAAAACAAAAAGAAGAAGAAGAAGAACAGAGGTTTCTTAGGTTTTGCTTTTGAGTTATCATAAACTTGAGGTTGATGATGATGAAGTGAGTAGAGAAGAGAGTGTGTTTATATAGTAAGAAGAGTGTGGTCCTGTTCTCACAGTGGTCTTGGAAACAGCCAACGATCGAGCATGAAGGAGCGTGAAGTGTCTCTTAAACCACCAGACAATGTCACCTTGACCACACAACCCCACTTGGCTTCCATAACCCTAATCTTAAGGAATCTATATATATATATATATATATATATGTTTATTTATATTAAGTGATGATAAGAAGAAGAAGAATGCATATGTATCATTTCTCTTTCTTTGTCACAATCTATATCCTAACTCGTGTAGGCATCAACCACCAGCAAGATGGGTCGGCCATTACTTCAATAAGAGTAACAAGTTTCTATACTTTATTCGATGCCTTTCGACTCTTAGTATACGATGATGATGTGATTATTAGTGAAAAATACCCATTAAAGAAAAAGTTTTTGACCAACTTTTGATTATTGTTAATCGTTATTATTATTATAAAAAATAAAATTATTTTTTTTACATTAAAAAAATAAAATTATTTTTTTTATAAAATAAAATATTTTAATTAATAATAATAACCACTAATGACCATTAAAGATTATCTATGTAATTTGGTCACACCCATAAGTTAATTAATATTGATAATTTTTTATGCTATTACTACATCCTGATTAATCCCCGCTCAGTACTATCACCAAATATTTAATATTGATGCATTCACAACAGGAGTCCCTTTACCACAGGACTTTATTTTTCCTTTTTCTAAGGCAAGGACAAGACATTTTAGATGTTATATGTAGGCCTTTAACTTAGTATTTAACACATGACACTTAAGATATTTAGATGCTATATGTAGTGCTTGACCTCATGAAAATAACACATCAACTTAGTTGTTTGAATCTATCATTTGGGTAAACCTGTCATATACTTCATATGTTTTGATCCTTCAAATCCATTAAGACATGGGATAGTGTCTCACAAAATTGGTATATTCCACCAAATCTCGTGGAAGAATAGATATGAAAATCAAAAAGTTGTAATGATTCTACAATAATAACAATATTTGGTAAGAATCTCGCTGAAACGTGAGGTCTGGAAAAGTCTAATAGTACGTAGTCTTACTCCTAAGTCCTAACTAATATATCATGTAGCAAACTACAATATTTGATGTGATAAGTTTGAAGTTTTAAATTACATAAAATATACTAAAAATTATAACATCAAATATTGTGATTAGAGTTTGCAATTAAATTTTCTAATTTCCTATTAAATATAAAAAAAATATGTTCATCAAACCCTATTTATGAAAGAATTTAAAAATATGTTCATCAAACCTTATTTTATGAAAAGAATTAAAATATATGAAATTTCTATAATCACAAATTAAAAAAAGGCACACACTCAAGACCTAGCTAGCCATTTTCTTATTTATTTACCCTATTAAGTACAAAATTCAATGCCCTCAATGTCTAGTGTTAGACTCCTAAAGCTTCTGGGAATTCAGCTGAACATTAGAAATAGATATAATTATTATAATAATCTCTGAAATATAATTATACAAATGCAATACAATAATCAAAGTGTCCCAGTCCGGGTCCTTGTTCAAAGAGTCCGATGTCATGTTGTAGTAAACAAGAAGGTCAGAATTGCACGTGAAGTTCTCGTGATTTACAACCCAATTTGCTTAGTTTGAAGTTCCAACTCCCAAGAATAAGGAGAAGAAAATTTTCATGAAGTGCTTGAGTGGGACAGGATCTGAAAAGCTGAGTTATACGCATTTAACTAGTGATAATTCAGCCTAATAATGGTTCTGCAACAAAGCAAGAAGAACAGAAAGCAACAGGAAGTAATGTATTGTTTTCTGAAGCACAAATGGTTAATCTTGTTCCAGCTAAATGTTGTACGAACTGAACTGAAACTGTGATCTATAGTTGAAATGTATAGCTGGTTTGATGACCATCAAGTGTGGAACCTCCATGTTTCTGAATTCTGGCGTTCATCGAGGAAAGTGCAAGACCAGCCTAACATATAATATACAATGCCTAGCAACAGTTTCACTTCATTTAATTCTCTCGTATGTACAATCACATTAGTACATCACAAATATCATAAGTAATAAACAACCTTACACGTGAGGTCAAACGATTCCAGGTATGTTTCTGCAGAAATTCCAGCTGTTCTCTTCCATTTTTAATGTATCTTTCTATTCCTCCATTATAGTCTGCTTATACACAAAAACAATATGTACATACAGTTCTCATTCCTCTCTTGGAATCCACCTACTCCACCACAGGCTCTTCCTCCGTCTAGTTAGCTCGTCCATGCTCTCGTTCAATGTTCTTATGATCTTCCTTTGAAGCCGAAGAACTGATGCAAGAACATTTCTCTGAGCACTTGCTTTTTTCCTAGGTTCTTGTTTTTCCTGAACAGTAAGAACAGACATGGGGTCACGCGGTAATGTAGGTTAATGACAGTTAATAGCAATGGATAGATGTAACATGATTAAAGAACATACTCTAAGTTCTTGAAGCTGAGCTTCTGTAAAGCCGCCCTCTTTCTCAGTTCCGGACTTTGCCATTAGGTGAATGATCCACTTTGCAGCTTCTCCATAATCTTGTTGTGTTGTTCGAAAGAGTCGCAACCTCAGTTTCTGCATGAAGGACAAAGCTAATAGTCCTTCCCTGTCAAAGTATGGGTGAGCCAATGCAGCTTTTGCACTTATTCTTTGACGTGCTTTGTATCGAACCATTGATGTTAAAAGCTCCCATCCTATCCCATCATCCAAATCCAGTAACTCAAAACCCCTTCTTTGATCAGGGGTGGCTCGTGGCTCTATACTTCTTCTCCATGCAGCTAAGTCATAATCACACCTCTTAAGCTGACGGTTGAATTGTATTAAGCTATTGTCCGTTCGCAACCCCGGAAATGCCTGTGACATGGTAGCTATTACGATGTGAATAAAGCCAACTTGGTAAGTCCCATCATGAACACAATGGTAGATAATAAGCAGCAAAGAAGATATCTCCTAAAATTGAGACCAGTTAGTGCAAAACAGAATAGGACCTAATTGCATAAGCCACAAGCATGCTGCATTCTAAAAGCAAATGAACAAGAAAAGGTGTCTTAGACTCATGGCAATTTCCATATCATCATGAACTTTTGAAAGCTGTTCTTTGATTAATGTTAAAATTCTGCAATTAACAATGTAAGTCTACAAGATGGAATAAATGGTAAAATTACATAATTAAGTTTGAACTAAGTGGACCAAAAGTAAAACTTGGATGTGATACTACTTCCAAATATCTCAAATTCAGTTTTCACCAAGTCCCGTAGGCATTCAATGTCAGAAAAATAATAGGCTCGCAAATACTTGCATACTAACACAAACAGAAAAAGATGAAGTCTTTGTATTAGAAATTTTATTCTTGCCTTTTGCATGAGAAAAAAACATTACATAACTATTTATAGAGAAAATGAATAATCTAAACTCGCCAATATAAAGTCACTTAATATTAGAATAAAAAGAGAAAAATACTTTTAATGGCACAAAAAAAACTTGCTTAACAGAAAAAAACTGATCACTTTGTCTTTATTTCCTCACAAGTCTCTAAATAACTCAAAATAACTCAAAAATTAGATTTGTCTGAATCTAGATGGATGCAGCCTTAAATCGCCTTTTATATTACCTGAATTGATTAAGATTTGACCATTCAAATATTCCTTTAAAATTTCTGCAGGTGTCAAAGAGTAAAGTTTATTCCTAACAATCATTTATCACCATGCAGGTACACTTAAGTCTTGTATAAATTACTGCTGCTGAGCATGTAACAGTAAGACTAAACGATGATTGCATAGGATACTACCGATAAATGCTGGAATAAAGGGGCATGAAATAAGAACTAAGGTTTACATTTAGCCTTCAAGATGAGGACAGGAAATGCTAAACATGATAATCAAAGTTAATCAGAAACTTCATGTTACTCACCATTTGCAGGAAGATCAGACCAGCACTATAAATGTCAAATCTATCTGGTAAATTCAACTGCAATATTACCAAACAGATGAAAGGGAAAGTTAATCCTCACCGATTAGACGTCACCTATTAGTATTCAATATAAATAGAGTTTAAAGTCCATGTACTTACCTGCCACAACACAGGTGAAAGTGCAGTAGCCACTGGAGCAGAAGGTGCAGACGGAGTTTGTGTACTCATGATATATTGTTCTGGTGCAGCATACCTGAAAAGGGTTTTCAGAGAAAATGATTGTGATCCCAAACAAGGGTGTGGGCAAGACAAGATAATCATTTACATCAAGTAAAACTGTGTATGCAATCAACTTAATATCAATTTAATTCTTGAACCATATAGGGCTTCTCAAACCTAAATTTCAGTTTTATCATGTCAGTTTTAGCTGTTCAGACTACATGAAAGTACCAATTTTCCATGGTTTGAAGGGAAGTACCTTGGATCCAAAAGAAACTCCTTTGGGATATAGTTTATTCCTACTCGCAGATCTGTTGCGGCTCCGAGATCAATAATCTTGAAAGTACGAGACTCTACACGGACAGTATTATCAATAAGAAATCACTGTCCATATATTACTTAAAGCTTATTTTTACATTCGAGAAACTATATTCTTGGTGTCCTTACCTTCAGAAAAAATGATATTCTGAGGCTTGATGTCTCTATGTACAATTCCTGTAGAGTGAAGACCATCCAATGCAAATAAAATCTGTCTCATGATAGTCTGTATGATTATGTTTTCCCTTTCTTGTCCCTTTGGCAAATCCTGAACCTCCTCAAGAATCATAGTTTCAACCTGGAAACTTACATAACCATCAGATACCCAGGTATTGAGAGTTGAACAGCATCAAGATTAAAACTGCAGAAATTGAGTAGAACAAATAAAAGTTGACACTTCAAATTTCCAAAAGTCAAGTCAGCTATTTGATTGAAACAATGGGTCTAAAAAGACAAAGTATCATCCATCACTAATTGAAAGATGTTGTTGTCTCAGTTAGACACACACCCTTTTCAATTTTGGATTGTTCTAAATTTCCCATTATAGTTCAATGCATAAAATACAGTTAAAGCAAAACTGGCATCAGAAGAATAAGTGATTGAATGAACTAACATTATACGGGAACTCTCTACTCTGCATCAAATCACACAATGTGGCTCCACCTTCAAACCGCCACAACAGCCAATATTCAGCACCTTTCTTCGAAGAACTCTGCGAGTAGATTCAAGACGAGAGTTTCAGTATTTAAGTAAAAAATCAGAAACTGAAACTCGTGATCTACAATATAACGAGCTAAATATCTTGAGATAATGATACCCTTAGTTTATATGATAACACTAGTCATAACAGAGTAACACCTCGAGAAATCCATACAGAAATTCGGCACAGCTACTTGCACAAGCTCTTCGAACACGTTCATTCATCCAAATTTCCACAGCTCCATATTCAGTGGCCTTTTTCAAAACTAAGTCACCTTCCCTCTAGCATTAAGTAAAAAGTATAAATTAGCAACCCACATTTGTTTACTAATCTTTGTCAGTCATTCATATCTCACATTCACTTATTATTAAATGAAAGTAACAAAAAGGAACAAGGAAAAAAGTGAATTGCCATTGTCTAGTTTCCCATTTGCTGATGCAACACAAGATTTCATGAATAGAGGAGTAAGTGCTTCTGACTCACTCCTCTATTCATATCCAAGAATTATAGGTCTCACAATGAATCAAAAGATATCCAAGACATAAATGCACAATCGATATCAGAATCCACCAAAATAACTGAAACCAATTGAAATAAAATTGCATGTTGTGAACCAACAAAAACTTAGGAAACAAATAGAAAAAGTGGAAGCAAGAACCTAGAATCAGTAAGACCTTGTTTCAAACACTTGAAGTACCTTGGAAAATGTCTTGTTTGCTAGAGAAACTCTGTAAACCACTCCAAATGATCATTTAACATGTACTTAAGGAATTAGTTAACAAGTTTTGGTACTCTGTACATCGTTCATATAGTTAGCTTTCTCTTTATGCAAATCAAAAACAAACTAACTAAGAAAAAAGAGTTCAGTAAGTCCATTCTTGAGGTAGTCTCAGTATAGCTTCTACTCGTAACCCTCTTCTCTGTTGTGCCAGAAGACCCTCAGTTCCTACATTGAGTTCTTTATAAATAAAGTTAATTATGATTATATGACCACAATTATAAATGAAACTGCTTAATAATGCAGGCTTAAGATCAAAGAGGACTTTCTCACCATATTTAGAGGCAAACCCATTGGTGTGGAGAGGATGGAAATGAGGATAATCGAGATTTAGAGCCTGAACAACCTTAGCTGGTAACAAAACCGTTGAACAACCTGGTAGGAGCAACAACCAACGTTAATTTTCATGTCTCGAGCAACTCCTAAGCAATGTTCTAACGAGCTATTCAAACGCTGGAAACTCTATTCCTTACGTTGGTTCTTCTTGCGATCCAGTTGAATGCCATATCTACGAGGTAAAAACACCCCAATACTGGTGCTCTTCAGCCTAGCTACCTGACCGGTGGCTTTGTAGATAAGACAGTGTTCAACTCAAACGGCATCGTAGGCGATGAGATCCCAGCCTTTGGACTACCATTACTAGAAACCGACTAGCTCCCTATTCCACTCAATGTCGACTTGGGTTAACCAACCATGACCGACTTGGACTTCTAATATAAAAAAATTACACTACCCTCATTACTGAACAAAGGCTCAATAGCAAAAAGGTGGAGAGAAAAAAGTAGTACCTCAGGTTTGACAGCGAGTTGCTGATTGAGTGTTAGACCCCGAACCTTTCTTGAAAGTTAGGACTACTAAATGAGAACTTTTTGGAGATCATTCATGTGTAAATAAAAGAAGAATTTATGAAATTGAAAAGAAATAGAAAAGATAGTTTGGTTACAAGATGGGGTGTAGGAGAAATTTGGAAGTAGAAAGCTGGAAAATGCAGTTGAAAAATGTTCATTGAGTTGCTTTGGTGTTTTAGTCATAAGTTTTGCTCTAGGGATCCAAATGAGATGATTCTTGATTTGGATTAAACTAGAGAGATAAGGCTACAAATTGTCTGTTGCAATTGAGTTCTAATTCAGTCTCTAAGAAAGTCAATTTTTAGATGGAAGTCAAGTACAGGATAATGTTTCAGTATAAGAACAATTCGAAATGTTTGGTGTATAAATTTTAGACTATGGAACCAAATTGAATGATTTTTAGTGTCATTAAAAAATTGAGATAATGAGGAACATTTTCCTAGAAGGAAGGGTTATCAAATTCCTTCAATTGCATGATTAGAAAAGGCCTTGATTGTTGGAACCAAGTTAAGCATGATTTTAATGAATTTTGAGGTATTGATAGATTTATTATTCTATTTTTGTGGAATAAAGTAGCTTGTTAATAGGAGTTAATTGGCATGTTAATTTGAGTAAGGCCATATGACATGGACTAAATTGAATTAAGGTGGTAACTTATGCATGAGGGCAAAATTGGAAGACCACTTAAGCATTAAGGTTACAAGGCTTATATGTAAGGGCAAGGTGGTCATTACTCATTCATTAATGGCATTTTTGTAAATAGACATGTGGGTTGGCTTATAAGAAGAAGAGAGGCACGAAAATTAGAAGAAAAAGACCAAATAAAAGAGAGAAGAGAGGAGAGAGTCGGTGGAGAGGAAGGAGAAAGAAGAAAGGGAGAGCTAGGTTTCGATTTTTCATAGTCCTCAGGAGGGATTTTCAAGTTACTCAAGAAGGGAAAAAGGAAGAGGAGGATGAGAGCCTTCTTTTGATCTAAGAAACTCTTCATTTGGTGAAGATTCAAGGTAAGTTGGATTTTAAATCTTTGGATTTTTTTTTAGGGTTTTGGTTTAGATAGCTTAAGAATGGTATGGGTTTATGAATTCCAAGGTCAATTTTGATGAATATGTCATATGGGTTGTCCAATTAAAATGTCTATTGATTTGGGAATTTTCCATTATTTAAGGAAATCAAGGAAGAGAAGAAAAGGCAAGAGTGGAGGTTTTGAACAAGAATTGAGCAAGGAAATAAGGTGGGTTTCATGTTTATAATTGAGTAAATAAGCCCCTTGGTTTTTCTTTAAATCAAGGAATTAAATGATTTAAATTGCATCATGAGTATGGCATTAATTGTGTCTTGAATGAATTGTGGAATTGCTACATGTCTGATATGTGAATTGTGTAATGATTTACGAAAATGATTTTTTTGAAAGGATTACATGTTTATGAAATCATGTGTTTGGAAATTATTTTCGAAATACCTCATGTTTATGAAAAATCAAGTTTCGAAAAGTGTTATTTTGGGCAACAAGTTTGAAATACATGATATGTGGGTTTTGGTAGTCCATCTAAGAATTTTCACGTGAACGATGACCCAAGAATAGGCTTCTCCCGCCTGCCCGCTAGTGGCACGGAGCTCCTTCATGGACTCCCTCACGTTTACGACTATATAAGACCATTATGTGGAATTGTGTAGTTCGTCATGTTTATGGATCTACCTAAACTATTTTGATGTGCTTATATGCTTATGATACATGAACAATTTTGATGCATTCATGTTTTGTGGTTTGTAAATTTGACTACATGATGAGAATTTGAGAAACAAGTGTTTTATGGATTTCAACAA
>JANZXV010000001.1:489488-508746 GCA_027576455.1 Erythroxylum roigii | reverse complement strand
GAAGGTAAACAAAATCAGAATTTTCGTGGGGAAAGTTCTAAACTTAGAGATTTTCAAAGTTTTGTTAATTATTTAGAGGATCAAACCCGACCCAGTATGACCAATCCTGGCCTTAGAAAGGAGCAAATAGGGCACCTGTCCAGAGCCCCGCCTCATCAGGGGCTCACTTTCACTGTCACGGTCAAAACACAAACTCGTTAGGACCCACTTTCACTTACATTTTAGCATCATTCCAACGTTCATTATTTTAATTGTTGGAGGCTATTAAATGCCATTAATAATTGCAGAGGAGGGAAAGATACAATTTTGGGTTGGTATAACTCTCTCTTGCTTTCTTTTTTTTTTTTTTCTTTTAGGAGGATCTTAACTATTGGAAAATACCTTTAAGTCATTCACTCTTAGATTAATTCTCGCTCGAGTCGGATAGGTTCTTTACAGGAGATAAAACTCTGGCCTCAAATTTTAAACTACTATATATATGAGGACGGTTTGAACCGCAACCTTACTTAAACTAAAAGAGCCTCTTACCAACTCACCTGCGCGCTGAGGTTAGTATAATTCTCTTATTACTTCATAATCTTTATCATTTTAGCTTCCAAAGATTAACGTTTTAGCTTCTTCTTGATTATCCTTATCATACTCAGTTTAAAGTCTCGCAATAAAACAAAATTTAAAGAGGTCTGATAATACGTAACTTTATCTCTTCATAACAAAAAGGTTATTTTCAGTAGACCTACTTATAAATGCGGCAACATATGAATCTAAAATACTCTAACTTAAAATTTGCAACAAAAGATTTTCACATTTTGACTTATGAGTTTTGAATGATAAATTAAAGGTAAAGTTTCTAATTTTTTATATATTTTAAATCACTAAATATTTGAATATATTATAATTAATTTGTAATTTATACGTGGCAGTATATTAGTATTTTAAATCAAAACATTACTATTAAATGATATTCAAGAATACGACAGAGGAAGGAAGAAGGTTGGAATGCATGGAAAACCATGCAATGCATAAAGCTAACTCCGTACGAAACTCCATCGACGTAAGTTCAACGCCGGGCAGCTTCGTTGGAGGAGGAGCCATCGACCACTGTGTTTTTAATTAGTATTCTTTTGTCTTGGATCCGTAAAGGATATTTGTTTATGCAATATGATTTAATAATTTTAAAGCCTTTTAATTTTTATTATTTGTAATTGAATTATATATTTATCAATATATATAAAAAGTACATACAAACAATGTCATTTTCTATATGAAAAATGTTTTAACTCGAGATTAAATTCCGGTTGTGAAATCTGAATCCGAATTAAATATAAATTTTCAAAAAATAAAAATCGAGTCTAAATTTTAATTTGACCTAAAATTTTAAAAACGAATCCAAACTTAACTTGAAATCGTTTTTTTTTAATTGAACTCAATGTGAAATTTAATCAATTTAATTGTTAACTTCGTATTAAATCGAATCAAATAAAATCAAATTTAAGGTGAGCAACTTTAGTGCTTTTAAAAAATTCTTCGACCATCTCCTAAAAGGGATCAATACTGATCTTTAAGCCTTCTTAATTAATCTACTACTTAGTCATGGCACTCGGGTTGAACTCAGTCCAATTCGACCTAATTCGATTCGAAGTCAGCCAGATCAATTCTAGTTGATCGAATTTCAAATGGCTTTATAACTTCTTTTTTGAAAATTTTGAACTTTCGGCTAAGGTTTGACTTGGAGTGTCTAATTCGGCCTGACTATAAATTCAAAAATTTTATAAAAAATAATTTAATTTTTTATATTCTAAATTAAAAAATCAAATTTGACTTAAGCTTAATCAAATTTTGGGTCGTCTAAGCCCAATTAAACTCGAGCTACGAGCCATGGGCTTGATCAAGTTTTAGACTGAGTTTTGACCCGAGCATTAGCTTTTTTACACCTAAACCTAACCCGACCTAATACCATCTCAACTACTATTTATAGAAATTGTACAGTCCATTTTCCCTACCCAAAGAATATCAATAAAAACCATGAGTTGTTGAAATAATGTATCCGTTTCTGATTATCTTAAAATAATCCATATTAAGTGAAAACGACACAACAGCAGTATACGTCTGTCTATATATTAAACATAATACGGTAACAAACGACAGAGGTATTAGTTGAGACACACTAATTATTTTGGTTCTTAATATTTTATAATTTTGTGGGTTTGAATTCTTTAAACTTTGAGTGTAATTTCAAATAAGTCAAATTATAATTTTACGAGTTGTTAGTATTTTTTTATTGAAAGCCCTGTAAAATCAAATATTACAAATTTTTAAATCTTTTAGTAAAAAAATGAAAATAATATCAGTTTTAAAATATTAATGTTTTTTGTAAAGATTTGAGAGTACATGAAGTAATAGTTTTTCTAAAATTAAAATTAAAATATTTATTTTTTCTATTTAAAATTTAAAATTTTAAAGTTTTTTTGTCAAAGAATTTGTATACACTTGTAATTAATATGTTCACTTAATCATAAAAATTATAAGAGTTTGTGAAAATTATAGATTGAAATTAATGAATTATGTTCGAATTTTCTAAATTTAAATTTAATTTAAGTAATTTAATTATTTGAAAATAATTTAATTTAATTATTTGAAAATAATTTTGTTCTAAATTGATTGAAATTTAAATTTAAACTAAGTGTGTGAAAAATCGAATTCAACTCAACAACAACAACAACATCCTAGTAGAAATTTTGGTGAACGTACAGTTTAGAGAAGTCCACTCAGGCCTTAATCTGGCTTAGTCTCTTGGGTACCGCCGTGTCATCTTAGAAGTGGACTTCCAGGAAGTCCTTAACATACTTAACTCTTCTAATACGTTGATTGATGTGGACAATTTGTTGTTGGCAGGTACCCGTAACCTACTCCTACGAGATTGGAACGTGCAGATCCAACATGTACCCCAGGAGGGGAACCAATGTGCGGATCTTCTGGCAGCCCTAGCAGTTATGGACTGCCACGGCCTTCATGTTTTCCAAGCGCCTCCCTAACAGTCGAGGAGCTCATCCACCGTGACTCGCAAACACTGCATTAGTTAGCTTCCTTTGGTTTTGTGTTCCCTTGTAATAAAAAAAAAAAAAAAGAGTTCAGAGAAGTCTAAAAGTACGCAATCTTACCGTAAATTAGTATAGAGACTACTTTTGATGTAAAACAAGGTAACCCATAAAACATAAAAAAAAGATATGTAAATAAATATACAAAAAGAAATAAGACAAATAAATAAACAAACAAACAAGTCATTATAAAAAAAATGTTTATACTAAGCAAATAAATATTTTGGTTAAATAGTTAAGACAGAAGTACTATATACATGTTTAAGCTAAATACAAAACATAAAATTGGAAAGAAAATATTTAAAAAACTTATGAGAAAGAGACTGAAATTTTTATGTGAGATCATTTACTCGTATTTTAGTATGTCAAAGTTTTATATTGAGGGTCTCGTCTCTGGTAAGTTCCAACATAATCATATCATTCTTAATCACTTTTTCTCAATTTTTCTTAAGCCTTCATTTTTTCTGCTTATAAATCTTAAATACAATCTTCTCACGCTCACTAAAACGTCATAGTGCCTCATTTTAACATGTCTAAACTATTTAAACTTTATCTTTTTAAAATTTTTATTAATATTAATCACTTTTGATTTGTCTCGTATTATTATATTTATTAGAATTTTTAATATGAGTAGGGTATATAACCCATTAACAAGAATTGAGTTTAGTCAACCATTGCCATTTGGATAGTTGACCCTTATCACTAATAAACTCTTTAACATTTTCATGTTTGGTCAATATAAGATACTTTAACACTCCCCCTCAAGTGTAAATGGGACTGGACATCCAGTTATGAAATAAATGTTGTGGTAACCAGACCGGGCCGCTGGGACTGGACATCTAGACGGACAACCAGAAAATTAATAATTTAGGCCAAACTTGTTCTGATACCATATTAGAATTTTTAATATGGGTAGAAAGGGTGTAGAGCCCATCCATAAGAATTGAACTTAGGTCAACTATTGTCAAAATGACTAGAATTAGACATTTGGATAGCTGACCTTTATCACTTATAAATTCTTTAACATTTTCGTATTTAATCAATATGAGATACTCTAACAATATTTATTATCTTATTTTTTTAGTAAAATTACATATATAACAGAGTATCTTCATTTCTACTACCATTAATTTATGGCTATGCACTTATTTGATGAGTTACTATTCTGTCTCATACGTGTAAATATTATCATCTCTAAATATTAAAAAAAAAACAACGATTTACTAAGTCTTGTTAAAATAATAAACAACTTCACTTTGATTAAATTAATCTCTAAATATAATAATAAATATAACTTGTTTTTATGAAGTTATATAACCAAGTAATCAAGGTTCGATCCTTAAAAATGTAACAAATTTCCAAGTCAACAGTAGCCCTGTTGCATGGATGCCCCGGCACGTCGGGAGAGGAATCCAATAACAGTGTACAAATAAAGAAGGTGTTAACAAATGACGTCAGTCTGAGCTGTGAACCATTTTCCCTTTTTTATAATTTTCAGTGGAACGCGTTATAAAGGAAAATACCAAAATTAAAGCCTCAATTACATATCAAATCATGGCCCAATGTCTGCAACTTTGTCAAAAGTAGCTCACACGAGTCTTTCAAATGACAAGAGGTGGGACAAGATACTCGGTATCTATAATTTTGTGCCAATTCCATTTCAGAAAATCACGTTCTTATTTATTCGGAGGCAGTAGCGAAGTCAGGAATTTATTTCAGGAGGGCAATGTATATATATATAGTTTTTTTAATTCAATCCACCATGGGCAATGATATTCTTTTAGGGTGAGCAATCCCTATATACATATATATCTTCTTTTTAAAAAAAATTTGAGTGCCCAACCTCCCTTACAAGTGGCTTCGCCACTGTTCGGAGGGGATCATCCGAAACAGAGTTAACACAGAGTTATAAGCACAAAGGATTTGATTCTAAGTGAGTTTGGAGCTATAATTAATCAAATTAATTAATTAAAATAATATCATATTAAAATGATATTATTTTATTTTAATTGACATATTGAATATTTAAAATGTAAATTTTAAATTATATCAAATTAAATAAAATAAATTACAATGAACTAATTTTTATAATTTTTAAAAATTAATAAAACTCACGATAAGAAAAATAATAACTCGTACCAATATAAAATAATGAACTAAATTAAATTTTATAAGTTTCATTTATAATTTACACATATATCTACTTTATATTAAACTCTACGTTTCTGCGAAATTTCAATTAGGTATTAATGATGAGGATCATCTTTACGGTTTAAGAAACTTTAGGAAAAGTGTATAATTTTTAAAATTATTGAATTCTTTATAATTTTTAATTTTTTTAAAAATCACCCTCTCTTAGACGTTAACAAAAAAAAGCAAAATTTACGTGACATAAATATTACATTTGTACCAATCAAATTTATATATTAACATAACGATTTAACCTAACTCTTGAATCTGAATCGATCTAATTAAATTCATCATAAATTAATAATTTATTATAATTATCTTAAATTATTAATTTAAATCAAATCTAAGTAATTCTAGTTTGAGTTAGATTTAAAAACTAAGTTGAATTATCATTTTAGTGATATTTTAATACTCAATTTGCTTTTTTGTCTGTATAAAATAAAAAAAAATTAGAAATAAAAAAACGAAAATTTCTTAAAATTTGTTAAATTATAAAAATTTATATATTTTTTCATTTTAATCAAATTTATTATTTCCTTTAATTGAATTTGTAATCTTAAAATTTCACTAACTCAGTTGACCAACTTCCTAATTTGGACTTGCCATGTTCGTAGCTTAGAGTATCTTAGTCAAAACGTGAACATCACACCGTTAATCTCGCCTACTCTGCGCAGCAACTCCCTCTCTTTTCACTAGTCAAACAAATGTCGACCAAACATAAAAGAGTTTAAGATCACTCGCAACCTTACTAACTACACACTCTCTCTCCCGCTCGAGCTAAGGGGTCAGGACCAACATGTCGTCCCACGTTGTCTTCTCTCTGTTACTTCTTCTTCTCCTACTGTTCTCCTCTGTTCACTCCTTCCCTTACGGTGAGCTTATATTGTACTGTTTTTTTTTTTAAATTGTTCTTAACGAACTTTTTAACTGTCTGTGAACTCACTGTCGGGTGTTGCTTTCTTTTTTTTTTCACAGACATTTCTTACTATATCGATTCGGGCGGGTCAACTAACATAACCGACCCGTTTAACACCACGTGGCTCGCCGACCGGTTCTTCTCCGGCGGTTCCACCTCCGTCGTGTCGGAGCCACTCCACTTCCGGTACCCTCAAGAGAAGACACTCCGCTACTTCCCTCCCTCCTCCGGGAAAAAGAACTGCTACACTGTCCCTCTACCTAACGGCCGCTACTACGTCCGTACGTTCACCGTGTACGACAACTACGACGGCAAGTCGCATTCTCCTAGCTTCGACGCCTCCATCGAAGGAACTGTCGTCTTCTCGTGGCGGTCCCCGTGGCAAGAGAACCTCGCGCGCGACGGCGCGTACTCCGATCTCTTCGCTTTTGTCAAAGACGGCGAGGCTGACATCTGTTTTTACAGCATTGCTACTGATCCGCCAGTGATCGGGTCACTGGAAATCCGCCAAATCGATCCGCTGTCGTATGACTCCGCCGCCGTTGGCGACAGCTTCATTCTCGTGAATTACGGCAGATTATCGTGCGGCTCCGTTCAGTGGGGCCCTGGGTTTAGCAATGACTCCGATGATTTTGGCCGTTCTTGGCAGTCCGACGCGGAACTCCGGTCGGAGAACACGTCGAAGATAGTCCATTCAGTTTCGACCCGAGAAACAATCTCCGGCACCAATCAGCCGCCTAATTACTTCCCAATGAAGCTGTACCAGACGGCGGTGATGGGTAATGGAGTGTTGGGTTTCGAATTACCGGTGGACGCAAAATTGGATTACTTGTTGTGGTTTCATTTTGCTGAGATTGATACGAGCGTGACCAAAACAGGGCAGAGAGTATTTGACGTTTGGGTGAATGAGAAGAATGTGAGTAGAGTTGATATATACTCGCAAGTCGGGAGCTTTGCGGCTTATAGTTTCCACTACACGGCACATAATCTGAGCAATACGGTGTTAAATGTGAAGCTTTTGCCGGTCGTCGGTGCTCCGCTGATTAGCGGAATTGAGAATTATGCTTTGGTTCCGAACGACATCTCAACTGCTCCTGAGCAAGGTAATCGAGAATTATGGAATTGTGTTTATATGTGCATGAAGTTTGTGTCTTTTTTGGTTGGTGTGGAGTCTTTTTTTGAAATGTTTCAAGAAACTTTAAATGGCTTGGTTGGTAGGATAAGTTAGTTTTTTCTCGGATAACTCATTCTGGAAACGGAAATCTGATTGCAATGCTTATAAATGGTATGTTGAAAGTTAAAAGTTGATATTTGTATATCAACTGATGAATCATCTGGCTATCATGACGATAAGGATGTGATATTAGTCGATATTCTTCTGGCAGTTTCATTCCTTACTTAGACCTGCTACTTCTTTGTCTTGCCATATGTCCAAGAAATATAACTTTGAAATCTTGCTGATTAGGCTCTTTCGTTTTCATTCTGATGTGTACTAATTGGGGTATTGTTTTGTTATAGTTGTTGCAATGAGAGCATTGAAAGAGTCACTTCACATTCCTGGTAGAATGGGATGGAATGGTGATCCTTGTGCACCTACTAACTGGGATGCTTGGGAAGGAGTTATATGCCATCCCAATAAAGAAGAGACTGCCCTTGTTATTTCTCAAATGTAAGTGTTGCTACACATGATTTCAGTACATGATATTCATACTCATTTAGATATGGTCAAGGCATGAGGAATGTTCTGTGTTGAATTAGACCATTTTACTACTTTCAGAAAAACAGTACAACAAAATTATTGACTACAAAAACATTTTATTACAGCAGCCTCTTTTAAGGCCTACTTCTATGCTGGGAATCCTAATATCTTTCTCTCTCGCACCCACAGACACACACACACACACTAGATTTGAGGCAATGTCACTTACTCATTTACTGTTGTTCAGAGATCTTGGAAGCCAAGGATTGAAAGGATTTATAAGCGATCAGATTAGTCTTCTGACAGACTTGGTACGCCTGTAAGTATCAAGTAATTCGCTGTCTTATGCATTATGGACTTTGTAAGATAATACCATTCAAAATATAATAAAAGTTCGGTTGGTTGCTGTTGGATATGAGTCCTTTCAAACTGTCCTACTATATCTGGTGATTGATATAATCTCCAGTTAATTGATTTAGGCATTATCCTTTTTGTTCCCAACTAAAACCACAATGCTTAAGTTATTCCAGTATCTTAAAAGCCTGTTTGTCACTGTTTTGTAACATATATATATAGATATATAAATATATATAGATAGAGAGATGTATAGGCACACACATACATACATACCTCTGCGGGCTCGACTGAATGTTGATAAATGTCAAATAGCTAATACCTAAAGAGATTACAGTTCATTGATATGTAACATCAGTCAAAGTGGTATATTAGTGTCTCGATAAATCTTCCATTTTTCTGCTGGCCTTGTAGAATATATTCTACGTGTTTAGTACTTAGATGATCTCAATATCTATCCCAAGATCAGTCAAATCTACTAGTACTTTCTCTAGTTCAACCCATTTGCTAGGTTTTTGAATCTTTACTTCTGGATTTTAGGACACTCTACTCCTTCCTTTCCTTCCCCTACTGACTTCAACCATTAACACCTTGTTTTGTTCAAACATGCAGGAATTTGAGTTCTAATTTTTTGGAAGGAACTCTACCTTCGGGTCTGGGTCAGAAGTCTCTTGTACGGCTGTAAGTAGTACTTAATTTGTTACCGTTCCCCTATTATTGTGATTTTAGTTTCTGTTTTATATGGCAAGTTATCATTTTAAAATATTCTTTTTATTTTGCTTCCCGTATAGATCACTGCTTGATTGGATACACTTTTCTTCACCAATCATTTTCATGTATAAAATAGAAACCAGTCTGAGATGAAACCCTAGCATACTGAACCTGTGCATGAGAAGCACTCATTTGAAGTCTCGATTAATGACCTTTTTCTACTTTAACTTCAAAGAGCTGGATATTTCCAGTCATTAAACCCTCAGAACTCAAATTGATTTGTGTTGCAAGTTAACTTAACCAGTGATTTTCTCATCAGTTAGACCTGTATTCCTCATTCCTCTCCCAAAAAAGTATATGATTAATCAGTTTAGATAGTTAACTTCATTCATTCCATTAGATTTGGCATTTACCTTGAGATATCATCAAGAAACTCATTTTGGATCTGTGTCTGACTTGTATAATGTCATCTTTTTGTTCTCAAAGTTCAAATGTGAATTACCGCACTTGTCTAGCTTCTATTTGACAACTATTAGCAAAACATGCAGACATGTCTCAATTTTTGTCTTACTACTTTTAATTCATATTTTGTAGGGATTTGTCAAGCAATCAGTTTTCAGGCCCTATACCAGAAAGTTTAACTTCTTCAAGTCTGCAGCTTGTGTAAGCATTTTGCATCTATGATTAATCATCCAGTGAATAACATATTTTACTCTTTGATAAACATAGATCACGTTTCAAATTCAATGTTGTTGTGCTAAATGCAATCATGGAAAGCTAGAATTCTTAAATTATTGGAGCCTTCTTATGACAGATAATCCCGAGTGAATTTGAATAGTCCGTATTGCTGCTTTGTCAACAATATTCCTTTCAATCTTCATATTCAAGCTGATGCTGATTGAAATGACTTAAATTACAAAATACCAGCTGAAAATAACTTTGGTTAGCTGCACGGCACTCGAACAATAGACTGCCAAAGTTTCTAACCTTTTTGTAGAAGTTTTTGATCGAATCACATATTAAGAAGAAAATAATTATAGCTGAATCTTTGATTTAATATGCAATAGTGCTTGACCAAATGAGGCTTGTTATTATTGACATAAAATGGAAGCATTGGAGTACTAGGGTGTTTCACTTCAGGGAAATAGACATTAGCTTTCTGTGATTTGTGTATTTTACTACCTCGTTATTCTTCAGTCCTTTAGTCAAGTTCCTGTTCAGTTTCATGCAATTTTGTTTTGTTTAATAGAGAGTACAAAGATCATCATCATCCACCCCAGGTCTTGTTGTGCCTCAAGATAGTATGCTGGATGCATTTTTAACCTTAATATGGCCTTTGTCCATCCTTTACTTGCCTTCATAACTTACTCTGTTAGAAATTTTTTGGTATTCCTTTTCCACCGGTCTTTTATTGGCTCAGTAATTCAATGGACAGTACTAGAACCGGTTTAATCAGTAACACCAACATAAGTTTTAGTAGGGATGGCAAAAACACCCAGCCTGAAATTTGCCCAAGTTGACCAGACTTCAGGCCTGGTTTGGGCTTTTTTTTTAATATCGGGCTTTGGGCTTGGTCGGACCCTAAAACTGGAACATGATTGTTGAATATGGACTACCAAATTACTGTCTTGACTTCCTTTAACTAATTTCAGGCTATTGAATGATAACTTGCTAGAAGGGCAAGTACCTGAGGAGCTTTATTCAGTTGGTGTGCATGGTGGAGCTATTGAGTATGTCTCATGTTCTAGCTATCAGAAATCTTTGCCCTTGATTGGCTATTCTCTTTCATGTTTCAAATCAGTCTATTTTTACATGCTTTTCAACTGTTTTATTTTCTCTTCCAACAATACAATTACGTTCTTTTGAAAAGATCAATCTTTTTGTTCCATTAACAAATCAAGTTTGTAATTAATCTTTTTGTTCCATGACCTAATCAAGTTTGTATTCCTTGTACAGTCTTTCAGGAAACAAAGGTTTGTGTGGCGTACCTTCTTTGCCACAATGCTCCCTGTTCTGGGAAAGTGGCCATTTATCCAAAGGCGGGAAAGTAGCCATCGGTCTTTCATGCTTTGTAATTCTATGCGTGGTTCTGGCAGTAGCATACATTTGTTACATTAGGAGAGGCAGATATGATTATGACTTTGCTCCAACTCACGATTTAACGTGTAAGTACAATTTCACAGAAATGCAATTTTTTTTTTCTGGTCTTACAACTGTACGTGTATAATCATTTCCCTGACATAAGGTTTTCTATCCTATCTAATTCTGATTTCACCTTAAGAAATACACATCAGACACCCATCAGTTAGCAGATAGACTACTTGAAACTCAAGAGACACTCGGCCCGTTGAATTCAGTTATCACACTGACCTATCAGTTATCATATGCCAGCATTGCTTTGAAACTCGGTTGCAAATCCAAGTTAATAGATTCTTGAAAATACGGCAGCAAACCTACAACTTAGTTTAGGATACTTGAGATGTTACTTCAGAGTTTGAAAATGCATTAGAACAAGCTAATCATGATCGGTAGGATTAGTAGGAGAACACAAAATTTCATTTAGTTATGTGTGCATCCCATTAATTTCTGTGCTTACGGGTTGTTCAATACTTGCAATTTTCTGATATTTGCTGTTAAATTACACTATGTATCATATGACTTCTGATAATGTCTTGAGTTAAATCATCGCTCTGCCTCAGCCTACAATATCATCCTATAGACGTAGGTATATGCTCTTCAAATCTCACCTTTCCTCCTTAACCTTACACAGATCGACTCACTACTAGACTGATTGTATGTATGGCGTTAAGCCGAGCATTCTTCCTGAACATTCAATTTTATCCTTTTCCCGGTCTAGACAAAGAAAGCCTTTATCCTGTCTAAGTGTTATCCTCCTATCATGAAACGACTCCAAATTCCTCTTTGTGCCCTTGTAGCTACCCTTTACAACTAGCAAGAAGTTAACAGTCCTTTCCTGAAACTCTTTTAGTATGGTAGAGTTATGATATCTGAAACACAGCTGATCAAAACGTTTCCCAATTTCTTTAACCCCTCAAAAGGTTCAAAGAATATTCTTGTCATTCCTACCTCTTTTAAGAAATGATAATTTAAAAACATCTGTAGTTTTCGCAACCCTATCATGGAAGAAGTTAAAACCGATGGAGTTCTTAAAACAACTTAATAGTTGTTAATCTAGTGTTCTTATGTTTAAGTTCATCATTGAATTCTTAGTGATTTGATTCTACTTGTTAAGTTCATCATTGAATTCTTAATGATTTGATTCTACTTGATCAAATATTTTTTTTCAGCAATAGCTGCAAAGAGAAACAGATACCAGAGGCAGAAGTCATTGATGGTTCTTGAAATGGAGAGCCAACATGCCAAAGGGTTGCCATCACCGTATGGTCCCCATTGACAGTCACTTGAAAATGACAGTATCTCCATCTTCATACTCTTCAAGCTCAGTTAATAGAGAGGGAAAAAGAGAGAGAGACCATATACAAAGGGGACCATGATATGACAATTCCAGATACTCAAAAAACAGGATAGGAGCTTCATGGCTGTTTCACAACGATGACCATTATTGCTGGTTTTTGGAATTTTTCCAACTGAAACGGAATGGTCTCTCAGAAAAAGTCACACTGTCCATAAAATGCAATGAATCTCATCTTATTGTTCTTACTGACACAAAAGCAAGATAAGCCTCTCCATTTCTGTATCATATTCATACCCCTTTTCCTGTATTTTGTTCCTCTGAAAAGAAAGGATAAAGCATTACCAGATCCTATTTCTTTTGCTAACTGTTGTCCCCAACAATGTTGGACTATAACACTTGTCTTTTATGGCTTCTTGTACTGTAAAGAACTGTGATTTTAACTTGTTTGCTTTCACAGTTTTGTAGTGTTGATGTTGACAGTAATCTTATCTTGGAGTAATTGCACCATCGTCCCTCTATATTGATATGATTTAAGATCCCTTTAGCAAAAGCAAAAGAGGGTTGTAGCTTAAAAGGTACACTTCAACCAAAAGTCTGCATAATTCTCGTGATTTCTGATATTTACATAATAAATTGAATTATTTGATTATATATATATATATATATATTGTAAAATGTAAGGTTTGACTAAGACCATTCCAAAGTGGGACTATGAATACTTTCTGGCACAAACAAACAACAGCTCCAACGCGGCTTTGTAACAAATCTGTGTGCTAGAGCATGGCATGATTGAAGCAGAAGAAGCAGTACAGTTTGTACTCAACTCCTGTGATGTTTATCTTTTCGCATTGGAGTTGTACCAGAAAATTCTTACGATTTTGTATATTACCCATAAATGTCTCCACACTCCGGATTGATTTCACTCTTGGTTTGTCTAGGATTGGGACAGCATTAGGGCCCGACTTCCGGTCCAACCTGAGATCAATAAGTCAGACTCGAGTTGACAGGGTCTCGAGTCGATTTTTTAAAAAATTGGGTCTTGAGGTTGATTTTTTAAAAATTGTACCACGGGCTCGGGTTGTCCATGTCGATCCGAGACCTGACAATTATAAGAAAAGCGTTGTTTTTTATTTTCAATTAAAAATAAAATCAGTAGCTGCCTCAGGCCCGGGTAGAATTTGTCAGCCCGGGTTGGGCCTAGGCCTGGGCCATCCCTAGTCTGGGACTGTAAGTAACTAAAATCAATTTTTAAAAACCAAATCAAAGCTTAAACCGATAAGATAAAAAATTTAAGTTTAAAAGATTCAACCGATATTAGATCCTCGTAAAATTGATTAAAATTGAATAAAAATGAAGATTTTAAAATAAAATTAAAAGAAATTGTCCTTATTTATTGAAAATTTTGAAGTTTAATTTTAAAAACTATTAAATAAAAATTAATCAATTTATTATAGTTATAAAATTCGAATTAGTTTACACAAATTGATTAATCTTTAACAATAAGAATTATTAAAATAATATAAACCAAAAAGTTAAAAACCGAATCAAAAAATTATCCGATTTAAACTGAAAACGAGGATTTTATTTCTAATACTTAAGAGTCAAAACATATCTTCAATTTTCTACATTTCATGAGTTTAAGTCTTTAAGAGACCAATTAGCTACTAATTTATTCTTCCAAGTCACAACATGGGTAACACCTAAACTACAATTTGACTTTCATTAAACACCTCTTAAACCCATTGATTAAGTAACCAAAAGACTAATTTGACCCTTCAAGCATTTTAAATAATACCACTAGTGTGAATCTTTTTTTTAATTATTAAATTTGTCTAACCCTTGAATCTTACTTCATTAATTTCCACAAACACTAAACTTGACTAAACTTTATTAAATTCAAATAAAAAGGCTTCCTATGCTTACCTAACACATAATAGATTATGCTAAATCTTCAAAACGCTAATTCATATCACCTAAACTCGATTAATTTTATTAAATATCGTATTTAGTAAATACAGAATTGTTCCGAGATTTGATTTTATCATAATTTAAAATATTATTATTTTCTTAATTTTAATTCACTAATAGAATTAAAATACTATTGCTTTAAATTAATAAATATGAGGTTCCAAATCATAAAATAATGTTTCTCTTTTTTTGCAAGATTAGTCAATTTGAGTATCCCATTTTTGACTTTTAAGTATAGTTTAATCTAGATTTACAAGGTTAACATCTTACCACCTCGTATGTTTGACTTGCACATCATAAATTAACCTATGCCTAATCAAAGTCAACCATTTGAGGATTAACTATGCGGCTTAAGTAAGGCCACGATGGCTCTCAAGGCACCACCAAATCAAGATCCGAAGAAGTACTATTTAAATATATAATTAATGATTTAAAAATTAGCCCGAAAATTAAATATACTAGGCAAGAGATTTAAGGTTTAAAATGTTCAATTATTGTTAGACTATCATAAAACTGTTTAAATATTAAATAAAATTAAAAAATTTGAAATATGATTGAAAGAAATTGTTGCAGAGTTTGAAGTTTAATTAAAAAAATAAATTGTTAAATGAAAATTAATTAATTTATTTTAGTTTATAAAAAATTTAATTAATAAAAATTGACCGATTAATTAATAAATTAGTCTATTTTTAATAACAAGAATTATTAAAATAAATCAAGCAGAAAAGTTGGACAGTTAAAGATTTTTACAATTGAACCGGCCCAACAAATTAAATTTTTAAATCATTATTGCTTTGGTGTATTTTTGAAGATATTAATTTAGATCAGCTGCCATAATTATGTAGTTTAACTATCAAATAATTAAAATTGTAGTCACAAAGGTTATATAATCCAACAAATTATTTCTTAATAAGACTAATCATAAATAAAAATTAAATTTATTATTGACATAAAATTCATATTAAATTATCTCCGTAAAATAGACGCCCTTAATATTTTTTGTTTACCCGACTCTTTAAATAGAGTAATAGTCATCACTATCATCATCAATACTTAATTGAAATCTTGCTAAAGTACGTAACCTTCTCGTTTTTAACTAATCGAAAGTCCGTTTAGTGCTTTAAATAAAGTAACTAATCAATTAATTTGTAGTCAATGACGTAGTTAGATGTGGCCTAGGGCAAAAAATTTTAAAAAATAAATATTATATATAGATATATATATATATATAAATGAAATTATTTAGGAGTTGGGCCTCCTTAAAATTTAAAAAATTAATTATTAAGCCCTCCTATTTTACATGTCTGACTCCGTCCCTGTTTGTAGTAATTGTAACGTAGAATTCTTCAAAGCTTACAAGAAAAATGTGCAGAAAGCTTCTCGAAGCAGCCCACAAAAGGGTTTTGATGGTTAATTTTGGAGAAAAACAATAACCATTGACTTCGTTGACCTCGATATTTGCACCAAAGTCTTTCTTTTTCTAGTATGATTCCATATTTCTCTCCAGGTTCTGAGCACGCCTGCTCGTGAATAGGAGAAGATGGAGATGAGGATTGACCAATGAAAGAGGATAAAATCCCTTGACGAATTTTTACTTTGTTTCGTTAAATCTTATCGACATATTTATATAAAATTTATATAAATGTGTGAATCAGATTAACGGGAATACCCTAATAAAAACAAAGTATCCCGACCCAACAAAAAATGAAATTCCAAAAACAGAAGAAAACAGAATTAATAACTATGCCAATTTGCTATTGCTATTGTTATTGCTAGCCAACTGCACATCCCAAGTGGGCATTTTTTATTTGACTTTGTAATATTATTTATTTATTTATTCTTCATTTATGCGTGCCATGTCGGCAACCTATTGCCAACTTGTCGGCTGAGTGTTTTTATTATAGAAAATGTCACATTTCTTGCCAAGTTGGCTCTAATTTTGCATGTGATTTAGTGGATTCCTTTAATTTATCTATTTGTGACAATCAACAAAGATCTAGACCTAATCAATCAACAAATATCAAGTTTTGGGGCCAATGTAGCATAAGGACAAAGAGTGTCATTATTTTCTTTTTGTCTTTGGATGATTCTATTATCTTTTAAGTATGTGTATATCATAAACGATCTTTTAATTAGGTAAGAATAAGGCTGCATATTACTAGTATTCGGTAGAATTCTCGTTGTATGCTGCTGATGTCGTTTGTATGTCTTTTTAAGTGTTGTTATTGTCTATACTTTCACATCATATATAATTTATATTATGATAATTTAAATCCTAAAAGATGAATAGAAATTATTTTTTCAAGATATCTCTAATTTTATTTAATTCTTTTTATTTTCATTTTAAGATCTATTAGATTGAACTATTAATTTGTTAAATATTTTTTAAAAATATATAATTTACGTATTTTTACATATTCTTGATAATTCATTAGATAATATATCGCTATAAATTATATCTATATAAATAAATATTTAGCTTAACATGTTATGATAATCTAGATCAAATCCCAATCTCAATCAATAAGGGGAATTTCCAAAAGCTGACTGTACATGTAAGTGTGAACCATGCCATCATCCCAAGACCTGAGAGAAACCCGAAGATTAAGCATTTCTCTATCTGACCTGACATAGACCCACATCTGAACCAATAGGGAGAGTTCTGTGGCATGCAGGAGCCAGTTGGTCCCTTGTGCTATGGCCAATAGGAATGACTTTTGTGTGAGTGTGTATGGTATGGTCAACAAAAGCAGCTTGAAAGTGGCCTTCCTGTCCTTTACAGCTTGGTTTTGTTGGTTTTAGTTTACTTCAAGCAATCCACAGTTGCACACTTGTGCTATTTTTCTTTGATTTTCTAGAAAATAAGTGCCTACTTGTTGTTTGGTCTTTTACTTAACTAGTAAGACTTTTTATACACAAACTAGATAAGCAATTTTCAAATACAACCTATCTCTAGAATTATACTGTTTTTGACCAAGATTCTTCTTTCCTTGGACATTTCCTTCTATCCATTAATGAAAATTAGGCATGTCTTTTGATTTTTCATGCCTAATTTTAAAAATCAAACTGGTTTGATCGATTTAATAATAAAAACTTTAATAGACCAAATTTTATTCGATTTTTAATTTGTTGGTTTCATTTAGTTTAGTAATTTTTATTGTTAAAAATCTATAAGTTTGTTAATTAATTGTCTAATTTTTGTAAATTAATTAGTTATTTTAAACTAAAACAAACTGGTTAATTTTCATTTAACAGTTTCTTTTTTCAATTAAAACTTAAAATTTTCAACAATTATTTTTTAAATTCTTCAAATTTATTCAATCTTTAAACGATTTTATGACTGTCTAATACTGGTTGAATCTTTTAAGCATTAAATCTCTTGTTTTATCGGTTTAACTTTCGGCTCGGTTTTGAGAACATTGAATATAAGAGTTTAATAAGGTACCCTTTTTCTCAAATCATGATATTATGCCTAATCACTTCCCATTAATAGTTGATTAATGGTTTTATTACACACAAATAGTTAGGATACCCTGCTAGTTTATGTAACCCTAGAGAACAGCTACGGTCACGTGGATTGACCCGAAAAGAAGGGTCGCCGCCGTCCTCGTCGGTAGAGGATAAGGCAACGGTCAAAGATTTACTACTAATGATCTGTTTAATTCAATTAACCATTTACTTTACTCTCATAAGTATTTAAAATTAAATAATTAAGTAATTAATTATAAGGACACCGTCACCGAGTGTGATTGCTTGTGAACGCGTTGTACGTCAGGATCCAAGTTGGAAGATGAAGAAAGAAACAGAGACATGTAAGGAGAATGATGAGCTATACTGTATAAGCGTGTGGTTGACGTTTGTGGAAAGTTTCAAAAACCTCCAAATGGTCTATTTCTTAGTTCTTGCCCCATCAAGACAAGATAAGGTTTTTTTTTTTCTATTTATTTTTTGGTTATTTATTTTTTTATCGACCCTTTTCTAGTTAAAGTAATATAAATATAGGAATATTAAGTTTTTCAGAAAATCCCTATTTTTAAATTTTAGTAAAAAATAACGATAAATACATCAAATATTATTTACATGACAATTCAAATAATCTCTTAAACTTGAATTCCGTTAAATAAATTCGAATTAAATTAATTATTAATTTAAGTTGAACCTTATAATCAAGTCCAACTTGATTCAAATAACTTTGCTTTCTTCAACTCATTCTTTATGTGCGACCAATTAGGTTTTCAAATATATTGCAAATGATTATAAATTATAATTAGAATTAGAATTAAATAAATTAAAACTCCCTTTAATTTATCTTTAATTCTCTAATTAAACAATTTATAATCATAGATCAAGATTGATGTCTAGCAGTGCATCATGACCACCTAAATATTTAAGAATGTTAAAATGGTTTTGACTAACCTTTCCATGCATGATTTTTTTCGTATAATTCAACCATTTCATCGACCAATATCTCGATTAGACATAAAGCATAAAATTCATGTCTACTCTATTTTGAGTCCATTCATATTAGTTATCCGTCATTAATTGATTCTATGTCGGGTTTGAAAATATAGTTAAGTTATCGTATTAGTGAATATTTGATTAATTCAAGTCTAATATTGATATTACTTGTATTTTGTCGTTATTTTTATCAAAATTATTAAATTTTCAGAATTTTAAATTATAATTTCTTAACAATATCTTAAATTATAAGAAAGTTCTATACTTTTTATTCTTAAATCATTTCTTATGCATCTGTTGAGGCAACTTTTCTTCTTAGTCTTTAAAATTGATAATAAAAGTGAGATTAAGATATGATGATGAGCACTAGGTAGGAAGGGATGGCAATGGATTTTCAACTCGATCCATATCCGTACTACCCTACCCTAAAA
>JANZXV010000001.1:423280-434020 GCA_027576455.1 Erythroxylum roigii | reverse complement strand
TTTGAAATTATTGTTTTTATAAAAACTTCTTTTTACATATTTATAAAGGTTAATTACATTATAAAGGTTTATTTTTTCATTTAATCACATCATATTCTTTTAGTTATTTATTTATTTTTATAATATAATTTTTTAAAGTTTAAATTATATCATCTTAGACCTTATGAATATATGCAAAATTAATAAATGTAATAAAAATCTCGAAACCGAGTCACGAGGATAATACTTTTATTCGATAGGCGTCAACTTTTAAGGCTTGCCTCTTAAAAATCTAAGCTTACCGATCTTTCTTGTTAACTTATTGGGTGCTTGTTTAGGGGTAATGGGAAAAAATCTATGGGTATGGAATGAAAATCCCTGTTTGGTATCAGTAGGGGTAACACTTTTATTTCCCAATTTTTAACAATACTCCATACCTGTGGATTACTAGAAGAATGAGATTCATTGTTGGCTATACTCCATTTCCATTTTTTACTATATTCATTCCTATTCCTATACTCAAATAAAATTGTACATTTGATAGTTTCTGATGCACAAAATCTTTGTACAAAGGTAAATATAAAACATACTTATATCTTTATATATAGAAATAAACTTATTAAAGAGTCAAGCTTTTAAGCGAGAGAGAAATTATAGAGAGAAGTAATATGAAAACATAGGTGTTACTTTTGAAAGAGGCCAAAGAGATAATTTGGGGTTAATGGAGTCAAAACTTAACTCGTATCTATTCGAATGCAAGACAATGAATATTAAACCACGAACTTAGGATATGTTTAGACGATAATTTATTAATAGAATGGGATGTAATATTATTTTATCGTTTAGAATGATAATTTATGATAAAATTAAACGGAAGAAGAGACTTTTATATTACAGTATCTCATTTCATCTTAAATAGTTCTTATTGGGACCCTCTTAAGACACCCCGCGGGTATAAAAAAAACCTCTGATTTGAGGAGTTTATAATGAAATGTAAAATGCTTTACATTATATTACATTATAAACTATTTATCCAAACAATATTTCACTATATTACACTATGAATTATTTCATCTTTTCCGAATAACAATTTTTTAATAATACATCTATTTATATTTCACTCTATTGTAAACTATTTTATTCTATTATATTCTATTTTGTTCATTTTTTTTGTTTTCCACTAGATATTCTAGGAGGGTCTCAATTATGGAAAAATACCTTTAAGTCATCCACATCTAGATTAATCCCTGCTCGAACCGGGTAAATCTCTTACGGACAGGGGCGTATGTATGGCCCCCACTTGCCTCCAAAAACTTGTATATAAAAATATTATAATTTTAAATTTTTATCTCATAAAAAAATTAAAATTTTACTCCTATTAATATTTTGCCCCTATTTTAAAAAAATATTTTTATTTTGCTCCGACTTAAAAAAATTTATAGATCCGCCCCTACTTGTGGGAAGCAAAACTCTATCAAGTTTTAAAGAATTGCATACATAAAGACGATTCGAATCCGCTACTTCAATTAAGTAAAAAAAAAAAGAAACTCCTTACTAACGCATCTGTGCCTGAGAGTTTCCGCTAAAAATTTTAAGTCTAACTAAGGTGAAGTTCGTACGCGTAGAGGGGTGCGAGTGCCTTAACACTACTCGTGACACTGGTTTCCTTGATATACCAAGACGTTTGTATTATCATATATTCTGATATTGGAAACTGAAGTTCTCTTGATGATTCGTTTTGGGTTAAGTACATTCTATTGCAAGTTGATGACTTGATCTTAACCAAGAATAAAAGAAAAGAAAAAAGAGAGTGAAATGGATCTTCTGAGAAATGTATTGGGAAACTAAAATCCCAAGTCAGAATGCAATAATCATAAAAAGAGAATCCCTTCTGGTGCTGACACTCTTTTTCTTTCTGCTGATACGCTATCTTCTCTCACCAAAGATCATAACAAGATTTTCTTTGGCCTCTTTCTCTGTATCGCACGTTTTTCTCCAACTTCAGACTCCATTTTTACGAGACATCATCAAGCTTTTTTCTTTTTTTATTTTTCTTGGAACATGCAAAGCTTCAAAGAAGCCACCATTCCTCACCCTGAAATGTATTGCCACCCTGCTTCTTTCTTAATCAGGTACTGCTTGTTCATCTCTACTTCTGTGGATCTTTTTTGGGTTGTTTTTGCTTTGTGATTTAGCTTTGTTGCTGGGTTCTCGAGAAAAAGTTTGTATGTGTTGTGTAGAAGAAGAAAAATGTTTGCTTTCTCTCATTGCTTCACCTTCTTGCTCTGTTTTCTGGTAGTACAGAGGAGAAGATGATTGTAGAAACCTGACGCGTTTTACGGATCTTGGAGAGCTTCTTGATCAATCTGCTTCAACTTTCCATCACGAAGAAAATGCTGTTAATTTAAATCCAAGTATCATCTCTCTGTCCCCATATTTTGCTATATATTCTTATACTTCGCTGACTACTAGAGGTTTTAATCAATGTATAGGCTCCATGTTCAGTTTAAAATCCAGAAATGTCTCTGTTATGTCCAGCAACTTACACTACGCTACTGTCTTGAACACGGTAGCTTCATCTAAACTCTCTCCTCTTATGATGCTGTGTTGTGGGTCTTATGATTAATGTAATTTCATTTATGGGTTTCATTTGTTAGAGTATTGGGTCCTCAGAGATGGGAACTACAGGGAATGAGTGTTTGGACACTGGACAATACATGTACCACAATGTGACAGGAGTTGGTATCTCGCACAGCCAACACACTGACACGTCAACAGATATTGACATTGATGAGAAGAACCAGGTTTGTGTTTTTCTTTGTTGTATTCTTAATGTCTTTTACTCCTCTGTAAATATGTCTGATTAGTGATTCTTGAAACTTAGGTTCATGGAGTTGAGGGTGGTACAGTAATGGTGGTTAACTCTCAGGATCAGTCCAAGACAAAACAGGATGATCAAAAGGTATTTGACAAGATGCTTGTTTTTTTTAAACTGTGAGCAGAGACAATTAGAGTTTATGTTCTAATACGTATTAGATTGTATCTCTTTTACAGATTCTGAGAAGGCTGGCACAGAATCGAGAAGCAGCCAGAAAAAGTCGACTGAGGAAGAAAGTAATGGTTCTCTCTAGCTTCTGTGACAATAACCCAATGAATAACTTTGACCGCTTAGCACTTGATTTGCTAATTTCTGAAGTGTTTCAATATGACCATTTTTGGTGTTTTTTTTTTGGTTTCTGATCAAAATTTGGTATGGTTGAGTTGGTATTAATGGGTGTTTTGAGTTAATACATTTGGATCATTTATAGGTTTTGGTTTTGGATAGGCATATGTGCAGCAGCTCGAGAAAAGTCGGCTCAAGCTTACACAATTAGAGCAAGAACTCCAACGAGCTCGCCAACAGGTATAGATATGTCCGAAATTTACTGAGTAATATCACATTTAAAAGAAACGTAAAGATAAAGCGAGTTATATATAAAAATATGATACTTTAGTTGTATACAGTCTCACTTAGACTCGTTCTAATTTCCTCCTGAGCTTTCTCAAAACCCTCGGTTAATATGAGGCCATTTTTGTTTCTTCATGGATTTGTAATTCTTCACTGCAGGGAGTCTTCATTGCCAGTGGTTATTCAGGGGATCATGGCCATTCAATAGTTGGTAATGGTAACGGGACACAGTTTGTTATATTAGCTTTGGGTCTTAAGGTCTTAAAACATAGTCCAAGGACAAATGAGAATGCCTGTAATTGAAGAATGAATTTGAGGATACTGTATTCTGGGGTTCTGGAGTTAAACATGAATGATATACTTTCAGGAGCCTTAGCATTTGACACGGACTATGCTCGGTGGCTGGATGAACATCATCGGCTAATTTGTGACCTTAGATCAGCCGTCAATTCTCATGTCAATGACAATGAATTACGTGTTCTTGTTGACGGCGTAATGGCACATTACAATGAAGTGTTTCGGCTAAAGAGCGTTGGTGCAAAGGCTGATGTTTTTCACATCCTTTCAGGCATGTGGAAGACACCTGCAGAGAGGTGTTTCATGTGGTTGGGTGGATTTCGATCTTCAGAAATTCTGAAGGTGATTGACTGTTCAATGTTTTCTTGAATTTCCAAACCTGTTTTAGTTGATTTACTTTTAAGTTTTTCCATAAATTCAGCTACTGGGAAGCCATCTTGAACCCCTAACAGATCAACAATTGATGGGCATATGCAATCTGCAGCAGTCATCCCAACAAGCTGAAGATGCCTTATCCCAAGGAATGGAAGCCTTGCAACAGTCACTTGTAGATACACTTTCATCTGCATCTCTAGGCCCTGAAGGCTCAGGGAACGTTTCTGAGTACATTGGCCAAATGGCGATTGCAATCGGGAAATTAGCAACACTGGAGAACTTCCTTCATCAAGTAAACATTTTGTTGACCAAAGAAACTGGATTTTGATTATTCATGGTTTCTGTACAGAAATGGCTTGGATAAACCTGTAATCTGTCATTTGATCTTTCAGGCTGATCTCTTACGGCAGCAAACTTTGCAACAAATGCTTCGAGTTTTGACTACTCGACAGGTGGCTCGAGCATTTCTCGTCATTGATGATTATAAATCGCGTCTCCGGGCACTCAGTTCTTTATGGCTGGCACGCCCCAGAGACTGATGCATAGCATCTCCAATCAGTTCTTCTGTAGGATGTTATTATATTATAAATCACAAGAATTAGAGAAATTTCTCTGCTTCCTATGGTATCCAACAATGTGAAGCATCAGAAGAAGTAGAAAATTTTCCATGTCATCAACCTTGTCTGGCATCTCTGCTATACCAAAACATCAGGTATTTACATTGGATAGGTGTAAGACAAGAAAAACATGAATTATGAGAGACAGAAGTTGGTCTTACCATGCCTTGATAAATGTACGTTTCATTAAAAAGTCAATTTAGCTTTTTCAGAAGATATCCAGTTAAATAAGAACTGTTTTGCTGATGCAAGTAATTACGGTTGAATTCTGATACAATGATCACGAGCAAGAGAACAATGCTCGAGCAACTCAGGGTACATCCAAATAGTCAATCTCAAGCAAGTGAACCAGCTCCGATAGATCATCCAATATATATCATGTGATGTTCACCTTTCGAATCAGATAGGAGTTTTGATCTAAATTTTGTGAAAGGTATGTCTATCTAAAACTTAGATCTTTCAAATCAAAGGGTGTGGATTAAGGTATCTTGAGACAATAGGTTTGGCTGTGGAAGTGAGGAGGCTAGAAGTTTGAGAATTGATCTGGATCTTGATTCCAATGGTTTGTCTTTTCATCTCACATTTTGACCTCTGAATGAGTAATTGGTCACAAGAGTCTTCAATGTTGATAGAATAAAAAACCTCTAACGCACTGTGACTAGGAACAATTTCTGGCTGCTCAAAGACATTACATGAAGTGAACTTGAAGTACAAGCCACGGCCAATTTAGGTTCTTGGAATTTCATAGCAAAGCAAAAGTGTGGTTTGCCATTATTTGGAGTAGAATCATCAAACCATGAATAGAATCATCACAAGCATATGCTTATTCAATGAAAGTAATAGAACACATACAGGTTAGAGCTCCATCTCAACCCAAGAAAAAGAGAATCCAGGTCATAGACACATCAATTTTGCAAGTGAACATGAACAGAGATACCGGATGACTGATTAAAATTGCAATCCTTATAAGTCAAATATGACAAATATCAAGCTCACATATTGATCCATAACAGTTTGAGAATCTATCTCAGATAGAAAAAGTAGACACTAGTATAGGATTTCATTAACTTGTAACAAAAAATGAGGGTTTAATTCATGCCATCAAGCACCAATATACAAAGAAGAAGATTAAGTAGTCAAAAATCATCCCTCCAAATAAAATTCCGGGAAAGAGACAAAACGTTCTACTAAAGTTCCTCGTTAGAAGCAACAATCACAATCAAAAGGGCAAAGTGGGGTACCACCAGTGTTACCAGTATTTATACCCAATTCTTCTTCTGTGTATATGGTGAACCCATCTTCTGTTTTCCTTCGAGATTTAGCTGGTGGATCAGCAAAATTTCCCTTTGTCTCTTCTCTACTCTTCTTCTGCTTCTTCTTCAATGATTTTGGATCCTCAGCAACAGTTTTATTGGGCTGTTGATCAGGGTTCTTCCTCTTCTTTCCAGAGAAAATTGTATCAATTTCATTGCTAGGTTTCTTCGAAGCAGAAGAGGCTTTAGCCTTTTTTGAACCAGAGGAGGTTTCTTCAAGTTGTATGTTTGTATTCTTCTTTGAAGAACTTCTTTTAGGCATCTTGAATCAAGCCTAAAAATGTTCAATATAGATGAATTTAATAAAAGCACCAAACCAACAGTTACAGAATGCCAAGAACTGGAGATTCAATCCAAAATTTGAGAACAAGGACTGTTACATAGACATAATGGAATTTGAATTAACACAAGAATAACAAAATTTCCAATCTTACCAGCTAACCCAAAACAAAGTGTTTACATGGTCGATTCTAATGGTTCCCAAATCTTCTTTGACTTATTCGGGTATTTACAAACAGAAACAGAGAAAGAAAATCAAAATATCATTATGGTTACTCTCCATTTCTCCTACTAATTTCCATCATCAAGCCCAATTCAAACTGAGAACTCATGGAGTAATGGGTGTTCGATGAGTTTTCTTATAAAGCCAAACTTTAAAGAAGATATTAATGATGTAATCTACTCGGTGGAATTCTAGGAATTAAGACACACAAACACAATTACTGAACAATCAGATAATCTCTGCTCATGCTACGAATCAGAACCCAAATAACAAAACCCAACTACAAACTTTCAATTGGTTCACCATTAATCACTTACCCGGCGTTCTTCTTCTTCTTCAACTAGGAAAGTTTCGAACTTTTCAAAAAAAAATAAACTCTCCTCGTGTTCTTCTTCTTCTTCTTCTTCTTACCTCGGCACTTATTACCAATCAACTTACAAACTACGTCGTTTTAACACTCCTCATTCTCATTCCTTTCTCAATGTTAATCTTACTCTAATCCCTAATTATATATTTTACTTTAGTCACTCAAGAATACTTTCTTTTGATAAATTCTAAATTAATATAAATTAAATTATTAATTTTAAGTTGGATTGAATGGATACTCAAAGAAGTAGTGAAGTAGAAAAGTGCCATTTTCACTTTGCAATTGGCATCACAAAACTGAAACAGTGTTAGCATTGTTGGAAAAGCCCAATGCTTTCATGTTTATATTTATATATATATGATTCCTTTTATACACAGTATAGTATACTTTACAATCATCCCTTGTAATGGCATTTGTTGTTGTGATCAAATCTCTACCATGAACAGTCCCCCATGTGTCTGTACTTGTCTCCGTCCATAGCTTATTCGTCCTGCAAAACAAGTTGGTTGCTTGAGCTTCTGAGAAATTCCATCTTCTGAGCACTTACCACGTCTTCTACTACTACTTCTGGTTTTGACGATTTGAGGGATGAACACACCAGTTCCTTTCCCAGTCCTTCTCCAGGTTTTCACTAACCAGGTTGGTGCTGAATTCTTGATCTCCATATCCCACAGACTGAAGTAACTGCCACCAGGTTGTGATATTGCAGGAAAACTTCTGTTCAAACCTGAGGAATCACTCTTCCAGGAATGTCTTGTTTCAGAAGAATCTTCACTATCTTCATCTATTAATAGCAAAACCTGTCTTTTAAGCTCCGCATAAAACATATCATCGTCGATCCTGGTAAAATCCTGATCAGGGTCTGTGTTTTGATCATGTGGTTGTGTACTCTTACTCCACAGGAAGTCCATGGCTTGGCTAGGTAGGTGTGGTTTGTGTTCTGAGAAGGGTCGTACTGATATATAAACCAAGAACTTGGAAAAAGACGTCTTTTGGTTTTCATTATCTTAATGTGTAAGAGTTCTTGGTTTGAGGTCAAAGGGGGACGCTAGTGGAGATCATGGTCTGGTTAAATGTCTCCAAATGGACGCCGTGTTCCTGAATTTGTACGTTATTGGACTCCTGAACCGTTATCTCCAATTTGATTTAAGGTTAATTATGCCGAATCTTCTGGGCTGTTTGGTATAGTAGAATAGCTATCGTATTAGTGATGTATTCCTTGTGAAAAGTTATTTCTATATTTGGAACTAATTTCAAGTTTACTTATTCCTGCATTTTGATAAATACTTAAAGATATCTCTTTCACGAAGCAGGTAAAGATTTTTAGTAAATATATAAATTCAATTAAGTTGGTCTCACACTACAGCTTAAGCTATATTGTGATGAAACGGTCACTTAACATAATATTAGAGCCTTCGTGATTAAGTAGTCGTATATTCAAATCCTACCATCCACCTATTATTCAACATAAGGTAGAATAAGTCTGTGCAAGTTTCAATATATAAATCCAATTAAGTTGACCTCACACAACAACTTAAGCTATTGTGGTGTAACGGTCACTTAATAAAAATAATCTTTTTCCTTTATTATTAGTATTGTTGTTGTTGTTGTTATTATTATTATCATTTGGAATAGATAAAGACAACCTTTCTCCTTTATTATTATTATTTTCATTGTCATTATTTTTAATTATTATTGTTATTATTATTTATTTTATATTATTATTACTAAATATGTATATATCTTTAAGAAATTTAAAAATAAAATAAAATTCTTGAAAAAAAAACTTACTCTTAAACTTTAGCTAAAAAATGATATGAACTAATTAAACGTATGATAACCTAACTTAGTTCTTAAATCCAACTCGAACTAATTAAATTCAACTTAAATTAATTATTAATTTGAGTCATGTGTAATTGGTTTGATTCCAGTTTAAAAGTTGGTTAGAAAAATAACATTTGATTAGTTTATTTGTGATGCCCATGCTACAACGTTTAATTGTTATTTTTAAAATAAAATGGTTACTAATAATTACTAAATAACCAAAAATAAGAGATTAACATTTAAAAAAAAGATGTGAAATGTTATTAACTCAAGTTAAAGGAAGTGCACCATATGACTTAAGCATCTAATGGATATAGATGCGAGGAGCCATAGTAGACTAAGGATTTGGATTGATGCTACGTGTCGTCTAGCTTAGAAGCAATAATTTCCCATCTCACCAAAATAAAACAATTAACCAGTCAAATTCTCAGCCTGCAACCTTCTAAACTCTTAGTTTTTTTTTAAAAAATATGTATTTATTGAGGGCCAAAATTAGAGCTCAATAAGTATTTTTTTTCATGACATCTGTCCTCATCTTTTGACCTTTTTTCCAATTTTTAATGAGGATTATTAGAATTATCATAGTCATTGTTAATGAGTGTCAAAGTTAAAAAAAGAGAGTAAAAGACATAGACATTTTATTAAGATATAGACATTTTATTAAGGTAGCAATAAAATGCTTATTTCAACTTATTTCAATTTTAACCAGACGTTAATGTTTCTGTTAAGTTTGCTAACATGACTTGCCGTATGTTTTAAAAACTTTAACTATTAATACACGTCAGCTAAAATTAACACATCAAATGAAGATTAATGAAACGATTTCGTTGTTTAAAAATAACCTAAATTATATTACGTAGTTCCGATGATGTTACGCTTTGATTTCAATTTTTCCTCTTTGATTTCAATTTTTCCTTTGTTTTCAATTTGTTCTCTCGACACTCTCATCATTCAATTTTTAGATTACGTAGGCTTGACAATTTCACACTAAGGGTATCAAGGGAACAAACTAAAAATGATGAGCTTACTAGTACAGTATGCTGTAATGTAAGAGTAGTTTGGGGCGTCAAAAAAACAAACAGAAAATAAAGGGCTGAGGGTATCGGGAGAGTAACAGATAAAGTCAGGCTAGAATTGAAAAAAATTGAAAGTTTGAACATTTTATTGTCACTTTTTAAAGTTTAGGCTAGAATTAAAAAAATTAAAAGTTTAAGCAATTTATTGCTAACTTTTTAAAGTTCGGGCTATAATTGAAAATTTGACAAAAGTTTGAGCTTTTTTTGGGTAATTAGCCCTTAAAAAATCGAACCGATTCGACTGCTTTAACCATAGAAATCCTGAATTGTCCAATTTTCAGGTTAGTTTTTAACTTTTTGGTTCAATTTACTTTAATAACTCTTATTGTTAAAAATCGATCAATTTATTAATTAATCATTCAATTTTCATAAATTAACAAGTTCTTATACACCAAAATAAAGAAATTAAATTTCATTCGATAATTTTATTTTTTAATTAAACTTCATATTATTAAATAAATAAAGACAATTCCTTTCAATTATATTTCAAACTCTTTAATCTTATTTAATCTTTAATCAATTTTATGACTATGTAATATTACTGATAAAACTTTTTAATCTTAAACATCTTATTTTACCGGATTAACTTTCTTTCTATTTTTTGAAACATCGCTTTAACTTTTGAACAAAAGATACGCAAGGAGGTAATATATCCTACAAGTTTTCCTTGTAGTCTTCATTAATATCATTTATTTAGAGATTGTTGAGTTTCTAAAGTATACACTAAACACTAAGGGGCCGTTTGGTTCTACTTCTGTTTTTCTGTTGTCGTTTTTAGTTTTAGTTTTCTGTTTTTGGTTTCTGTTTTTTTTCTTAAAAGAAACGAAAATCTGTTTGGTTGAGATTTGTAATAAAAAAACTAAAAACAAAAACTTGTTTGGTTGATATTTGTAATTTAAAAACTGAAAATAAAAATATATTTGTTTTTATTATCATGTTTCT
>JANZXV010000001.1:387380-420173 GCA_027576455.1 Erythroxylum roigii | reverse complement strand
TAAAAGGATGTATCAAAGACTAGTTGGTAGACTCATATATCTTGCTCACACTCGGCCAAACATAGCATACTCGATAAGCATGAGCAGTCAATTCATGCATGATCCAAGTGAGTCTCATCTTCAAGCTGCTTATAGGGTGCTAAAAGGCAGTCTAGGAAAAGGAATTTTGCTCAAGAAAAACAGTACTCTTGCTCTAGAAGCTCACACCAATGCTGACTATGCTGGTTCCATAATGGATAGAAGATCAACTACAGGGTACTGTACGTTTCTTAGAGGAAATTTGGTAACGTGGAGGAGCAAGAAGTAGAATGTGGTGGCAAGGTCATCTATAGAATCAGAATTTCGGACTATTGCTCAAGGATTGTGTGAACTACTGCAGCTGAAGATTATTTTTAGATGATTTGAGAGTCAAATGGGGCGACCCAATGAAACTCTATTGTGACAATAAGTTAGCCATCAATATTGCTCATAATCCTATATAACATGATAGGACAAAGCATATTGAGATTGATAGGCATTTCATTAAAGAAAAATTGGAAGAAAGGTTAGTGTGTATGTCCTATGTTCCATCAGAATGTCAAGTAGCTCATGTTTTAACAAAGGGGCTTAACAGTTCAAGTTTTCATGATCTTGTATACAAGCTAGGAATGGAAGACATCTATTCCTCAGCTTGAGGGGCAGTGTTGAGATACTAAAAGCTATAAATAGATTATACTTAGATATAGATAGGCTATAAATAGATAAGATAAGTTTGAAATCCTTTAAATTAAGGGATTACATTAGATAACTTTAGATAACTTTCCGGATTTAAATTCCTACCTGTAATGTCCTATCTATGTCTGTATACTCCTATTCAATATATGAGAATATAGGAAAATTCTTTCCTACAGTTAGAGATTATAGGAGTGAGACTGATGCTTGAGCTAGGCAGTATCTGAGTCCCTGAGATATGAACCAGATTCCTTTATTTTCAATTTGTTAGACTTGTTGCAACTTTTTGGAGATGATTCTGGAAGCTAATAATTGTGAAGTTTTTGCTTCTTATCCTGCTGTTGTCAATTTGTTTTTTTTGTCTTTTCAGAGAGTTTTTCTGGAAGGAAATCCTTACCTGCTGGGCATCACCATGATTGTTTCCATATTTCATTCGGTGTTTGACTTCTTGGCATTCAAGAATGGTGAAATTTATATTTTGTTGCAATATGTAACTCCTGGATTCATGGACTGAGTAATACCTTTTGTTCTGAAAGACGTATCTGTACGGTAAATGTTTCTGCTTTCTTTGCAGATATCCAATTTTGGAACAAAAACAAGTCCATGGAAGGGCTGTCTGCAAAGTCTGTCGTGGTGAACTTTATATGTCAGCTTATTGTATTCCTTTATCTGCTTGACAATGACACTTCATGGATGATACTCGCAAGTTCTGGAATTGGGGTCTGCATTGAGTTCTGGAAAATAGGGAAAGCCATGCATATAGAGGTATCCATCTTGGTTATAAGATTTTAATTAAATAGTTGATGCTTTTCTGTTTCTGTTCCTGTGGTGCAAGAGATTTGAAGCTATTGAAAAATCAAAAATTGGTAACACACTGTTTCTCCTCTAGATTGATAGAACTGGGAAGATACCTATGTTGAGATTCCGTGATCGCGAGTCGTATGCTGGGAACAAGACAAAGGAGTATGACGACCTTGCGATGAAGTATTTGTCCTATGTGCTCTTCTTCCTGGTTGCATGCTTTTCTGTATACTCCCTTAAGTACGAACGCCATAAGAGCTGGTATTCGTGGATCCTATCCTCACTCACAAGCTGTGTATACATGTTTGGTGAGCGCAGCTTGCTTTTCATCTTCTTTGTTTCCATTTTTCGGTATCAACACGGTCGTTTGTGATATTGGCATATACTTATTTTGTGCTTCAGGTTTTATAATGATGTTGCCTCAATTGTTCATAAACTACAAGCTGAAGTCTGTGGCTCATTTACCCTGGAGGCAGATGACATACAAGTTTCTCAACACCATCATCGACGATCTTTTCGCATTCGTCATAAAAATGCCAATACTGCATCGGCTTTCGGTGTTCCGTGATGGTGAGATGCAATTGCTTCTACCTCTATATACAACTGTTGAATGGATTCTCAACTTTTCTTGTATTTGTGTTGCAGATCTCATATTCCTAATCTACCTATACCAAAGATGGATATATCCAGTTGACAAGTCAAGAGTGAATGAGTTTGGGTTTGGTGGTGAAGATGATAAGCCCATTGATACCCTTACTTCACAAGAGCAAGAAGAAGAAGAGAAGAAAACCAAATGAAAAGCTATAAGCTGGTTTTTATACAAACAGGACTAGTCTATATCCATTTCTTACTTCTTCTTTTCATAGTTTCTGACCAAGAAGATTAATCTAAGCAGGCAAGCATTGTTTGTTCTCTTTTTGTTTAATTATATTAAGATTATATTGGTTGGATCAAAACTTGTAAAACATCATTCAGATCTTGTTCAGACATGTCTACTTAGGATTGTCTACTACAAGTAGCATTCAAACATCATTTGGTTCGAGTTCGAGTTGGACTTGACGAGGTAGAGCAAGATCGAGTTCGAGTTGGACTTGTCTAGGAAGATCGAGTTCAAGTTCGAGTTGGACTTGTCTAGGAAGATTGAGTTTGAGTTGGGAGTAATTGATTTATCAGTTATGGCATGTTTAGATTTATTTGATGAAAAATAAGGAAATTTGGGAAAATAAATTAATTAAGATTTTTTTAAAAAAAAGGAAAAAAGATGGGTCCAAAGTCTTTAAAATAAGTATAAGAGCAGAGCATGGCAGTGAATGGTCCGTCACTCTAGAAGATTCTCACCATTATTGCTGTCTCCAAACACTCCCCTTTAACCCTACACTCACACACACCAAACCTCCTCTTTCTTTCTCTGTCTCTCCGCCGTCCGATCTACCACTTAATCGACTAGCTAAGATCTAACAACTCCACGCGCCGCCTAATATGGTCGTTAACGCCAGGCCAATCAAGAGGATGAAGCGAAGAGTCACCGCCGATCTCCAAGATTTCGTTTCTTTCCCTTCTCCGGACGACCGTCCCCGCGCTCCGTTCAGGACCAACATCAAGTCCTTCTTGAACGAACACGCGCTCTGTCCGCCTCCTGCTTCGCTCATCCCCCATCTTTTGACCTGGCAGATGTCTTTCCGAGTCGGCGATCTCGCCAACGAGGTGGTTTCCTTGGACGTCGTCGAGGAGGATGTTGCCAGATCTAGATCTATCTACTGCAACCAGTGCCGTGTCGTTGGTGAGTTCACTAGCTCGGAGTCGGTTCATGTCGCGGTAGTTTAGTTACTATTTTCGTTTCGTTTGGCTGCCGGTTGGCGGCTCCTAGGCGGGAAACCCGAGTTTCTGTTTGTTCTTCAGTCCCCATTTTTCTTAAAAATTCTCGCTTTATTATCTCATTGGGGGAGAAAGATTAGATTTTTGACGCTGCGACGTATGAATTTGACCTCACAACACCAAGAAGATGAATAACAATCATCTCTTGCGAGGATGGGAAGTAAGAACTGTGGGGTATGGTTCAAAGTTCAAACCCACCTTTCGAAAGTACACGTGTCAGCCATTCAATGCTTTTCCCGCTTCATATTAGATATGGACTAAACAATAATGTTGTTGGCTTTGCCTTTGCCTTTGCCTTTGCCTTATGGTCAGACCTGTCCTCCTCTTATTCCTCGAGTCTCGGACACCCCACTTGCTACATTTAATCATTTGAGTACGATCTTATCATTTTGTGATGGTTGGTGAGGTGTTGGTTGTGGGAAAGTGACACCCTTTTGAGTTGCTTTTGTACATTTGGTTTTATCCTCAAGTTGCTCACTTTTCAACTTTAGTGAATTATCTAAATAAAAATGATAAATTTACACTTGATACTGTTGACTCTTGGGTTGGTTAGCTTGCTTTTTACTGGGTTGTTGTGCTGAAGTATGGTCTTGTTATTTCAGTAGCTGAAGTTAAGATTTATGTATTGGTTTGTTGATTTTAGGTTGGAGTGGGCATCCCGTATGCACAAGACGTTATCACTTCATAATTAAGGCCGATGGTAACTCTATTGGTGGGTATCATAAACCATGTGCATGCTGTGGAGATATTCTGCATTTCTCAGAACCAAGGTATAGATTCTCCAACCTTGTCATTAATGGTGACTGAATATTCTACTTTCTACATGTTTATGTACTAGAGTCTAAATGCTATTATCGCCCAATCTTGATAATTGTGGTTGATAAATATGGAATCTGATCAAATTTTATAAAATATCTACCATCTTCAGGTGCAAGACATGCAACCGCATCACCACTGCTGATGATGTTGAAGACTGGGTTTATCATCAACTGGAAGATACTACTCATCTTTTGCATGCTGTTGTCCATGCCAACGGCTATGGCCACCTTCTTAGGGTCAATGGCAGAGAAGGGGGATCTCGGGTGGTGTCTGGACGTCGCATTATGGACTTCTGGGATCGATTATGTAGTACTCTTGGAGTCAGGTTAGAACTCACGATGACTTTTCTATACGTAATACACATGACAGTGTTCTCTTTAAAGTTCGGAATTTTAACTTTTGACACATTCAGTTGATTGAAAATCTGTTGTTTTCCTATGAAATTTAGTTGTTGGTTGCTGAACATTTTGTATACATGTTAATATCAGAACCGTGGTTATCTATGAGATTTTGATGTAATTGGAGGATGTTTAGTGATCTAGAGTAAATTGATTGAGATAGGTTGATGAACACACTGGTGAGAATTTCGAAACATTTAATGTGCAAGAGTCACTGAATAATGCTCTTTATTGTTGCACTTTGTCAAATTACGGGTGTTGTAAGTTTGCTTAATCTATAGTAAAAGGGCTAGGAATAACTTTATGATCAAGATTAACACATTTTTAGAACTTTTGTCTTGTTGGGTGGGTATAGTGTATATGGTGGCTTTATACGTGTGCTTGTAATCGTGTCTATGAGCTAACTCGACCACTTTTTGTCTTTGATGTGCATGAACAGGAAGGTTAGTGTGATGGACGTGTCAAAAAAGTACGGGTTGGAATATAGGCTACTCCATGCCATTACCAGTGGCAGGTCATGGTATGGTAACTGGGGCTATGAATTTGGTGCTGGTAGTTTTGGTTTGACAGTTGATGCCTACAAGTCAGCTATTGAAACTCTCTCCAGCCGACCCTTGTGCGTCTATCTCTCTCAGGGACGGAAACCACGCACTCGCATGCAGGACTTGATCACATTTTACCAATCCTTGTCTGATCGTGAGCTTGTAAATACTAGGGACCTATTTTGTTATTTGATGAGTTTGATCGACAACGCCCAGAAGACCCCAAAGATTGATTCTTCCTGCAAAAAGCTCCAAACTTTAAGCTCTGAGATCCATCCGTGGAGTAGGAGTGATATTGATCGTGTTGAAGAAGCCATGCTTAGAGTACTCCGAGCTGTCTCTGGATCCAATTGGGTTAGTTGGCGGACTCTTAGAGGTGCAGTGTGCAAGGTGGCTACACCAGAGCTTCTTGATTATTGCCTCAAGGAGATTGGAGGTAAAAGAGCAACTGATGGAATGATCGTTGTTGCAAGGTGCAATCATGATTCCGGTGCTTTGGAGTACAGGTCGGCATTTACTCAGTCTTCCATTACATACTAGATCTTATTATTTTCTTCGTTTCATCTTTTCATATTTTAAGTAACATATTATTATTCATTATCTGTTATATGTTCAAAATCTAAACTTTATGCACTTTGATTCTCAGACTTGAATCAGAAAGTCAACCCTCAAATGAAATCAATTCTGGTATTACGGCACCTGTCATTAGTTGCCCCTCCAAGGAAAACCTTGTTGCAGATCTTAGGTCCCTCTATGAATGCTTGCTGCACCCTCGAACCATGGCAAGCTACGGGCCCGAGGCATCAAGAACCTTTGCAATCAGTTCAGCGGAAAAGCTTCTTGACTGCAAGCAGTTTGTGAAACACTACATGCCTGAAAAGAGCATAGCACTTATGAATCCAATTGCGCTATGCATAAATTGTGAAGTGGAGAACTCAGAACAAGTTAAAGAAACTGGTTCCCGTACTCGCCCAGAAGTGCTTGTCCTGCCACCTAATGCTACCCTTGCTGATCTGAAACTTGAAGCAACAAGGGCATTGCAAGATGTATACTTGATTTTCAGGAGATTCCAAACAGAAGAGCTGGTTGGCTATAGTGGTGTTGATGATTCTACCCAGGTCAAACTCTTGTTAGGATCAGCAGCTGAATCGGTTCAAGTTCGAGGGAAATGCCTAGGGAAACATAGTCTAAGTAAATATAAAATGGAAAGAGGAATTGAGAGATGGACGGTGGAATGCGGTTGCGGGGCTAAAGACGACGACGGCGAGCGAATGTTAGCTTGTGATGTTTGTGGAGTCTGGCAGCATACAAGATGTTCTGGTATTTGCGACTCGGAATCTGTACCTGCCAAGTTCATTTGTCGAAGATGTACAGGTTATTTCTAAATCACAATCCCTGATTGCTATATTATTACTCAGAATTGGAAGGTATTGAAGAATGACAACTGCAGTTGACCTGAGGAGGAATTCTTTATGGTTGTACATTGGGGTGGTTTTGTTTTTACGTTTTTCCTCGGTAGAGTTTTTCCTTTTGGCCCTAAAGGGATCATGTATATATGGGAAACAAAAGCTTCAGTTGCCATAGAAGAAGAAGGGTCTTCAGTTGTTCCTTTCCAATTCCATTTTGTTCTTTTTGTACACGAGCTCCAGCCAAACTGGAAATTTTGTTTGATCAGCCTAGGATGTTGGAAGAAAATCGAAAAAGAAAAAGAATGGATGGTTTTCACTCGTGTATACAACTTCCGTGTTCTTTATAGTTTTTCTTTAATGGCAAAAGAGCTCGGTTTGACTTGGACTCAGACTCAACTCAAAATCAACAGGTGGAATCCGGTTACAATGGCTATAGGCTCTTCTTTGCAAAGCTATGTTTGTTGTTGTACATCCAAACCCTGAGGACCCTTCTCTTGATACCAATCTCCTGACAAAACCCTTCCACAGCAGATTCTTCAAGCTTTTGCATTTTCCATCCTGCCTTCTCTGCAAAACTCAACATCTTCTCCTTCTGTGCTTCTGTGAACTTTGTCCTCAACCTCTTTTTCACTTTCTCAATAGGCTGTTCAGATTCTGATGAAACCACTGAACAATTTTCATGGAAGACAGTCTTTTGAGGATTCTTTCCTTTTGAGGAAATCAAGGAGCTTGAAGGGTATCCCAAAATGAGTCTGGTCCCTGCATGAATGTTGCTGAAAATGGAAGAATGGTGGCAATCATTACTTGAACACTCATCATCACAGTTGTATACCACTTTCCTGTGGAAATTTCTGTGGCAATTGCATGCCTTGCACTTGAGAAGTTCGAGACTACCTGCTTCTCCACTTGGCATAATAAATTCACCACACCCATCTGTTGCATTCCCTCCAATGGCTGCTGCATGGTTCTTCAGACATTCCTTGTACCTCACGACTTTCTTGTTGAGCTTTATCTGGTACTCCAGTGGCCTTTGAAGGAAACGTCTGGTGCCCAACAATTCAATCCTTGATATGTTATTCATCGTCCTGTCTTTCTCTGTTCAACCTCGACAATTCAATCCTGATGGGAATGACAGAATGAGGATGATACCAAGAGTTTTAAGCTAACATCCGCCTGATGGGAGACAGAATGAGGATGATACCAGGAGTTTTAAGCTAACATTCGAGATGTTTGTCTGCGTAAATGTTTGTGAGAGAGAGATTATACAATGAGTGATTTAAGAAGAGAAAGAGATGGTGGAACTTAAGGTGGATTTGATTTATAAACATAAATGGAAAGGAAGGAATAGAAATAAAATAACATTTTCACTGGTGAATTTTACAAGTGAAGCAACTAAAAAGATGAGTTTGTACTATAATATTCAATGGAGATTGGTGGTAGATGAAGCTTAAAGAAATTACTTGAAGAGGTACATAAAAAGTCTGAATCAGATAAACATAGAATTCGGTACAGAGTTAGGTTCCTTGCTTTACTTCCACTGTCAGTAATCAAATGAATAAGCTCAAGGTAGAATCCCAATTCAAGAAGTACAGTGACCCCGTGAATTTGCCTTGGGAAATATCAGTTCCAGAATCATGAACCAAATGACTCTTTAAAATAACAAAAAACTGTGTGCATGTGTCATTGCTGGACACAATAGAGAGTACATCACTTTATGAGGGTGTTCTTTTAATTATGACAAACTAGTTTTGTCCAAAACGGATTAGTTTGGTTTAATAAATTTAAGTTCAATTTAATTTGACTCGAGCTTAAGTATTAAAGTTCAATTAGGTTCGAACTTGGACTTGAACAAATTCTTGTGTACCTGACCAATCATGCCAATTGGTTTGATCCCAATTCTAAACTAACCCGTAGGCAATGAACCAAGTTAAAAATAGTCTAATTCGAACTAAGAATATTCAGAGTCTGCACTAATTATAATACCTAGTTATGGAGATGCAAGGCAATGAACAAACAAGTGATATAGGCTTCATAGGATAAGGATGCGATAAATGTTGCTTTGAAGGCAAGTGATAGACAAAAGGGTGCATTTACATAGAAAAGTATATCTTATCCTGTCTTAATTACATTTACGTCAATCTTCATATGGTGAACAAAATCTAAATCATCAAGTCTATTTTTAATTCCTTAGTAATAATTGATTCTTCCTCTTTGCTCATCCCTTTCTGTAATGGCCTTTTGGCTCAGTCTAAACCTCAGCTATTTCTTTAACAGACAGAAAAGTTTTCAACATCTTATTCTTCTTCTTTCCTTTTCCATTTTCTTTTGTCCGTAAATAGATAATAAGAGCTGCAACAAACGAATCAAACACCAAGAGTAGCCAAAGTCTTTACGATAAGCAAGTTCTCTTCATTTCATTTATTTGTGATAAGGTCAATGATGTGAGATTATGTCCACCCACTCTTTTGAGAAAATGTAATTCCTATTCACAAGGCAAACTTTTTTTTACCACAACATCTATTCATCCTTGCAAAATTTGTAACAAACAAAGACGCCTTCTAACTTGAACATAAATTCAGATTGTGTAAGTTGGATTCCAGGATGAAAACAAAGTAACATCATGTACAAGACCTCTAGACCTCTAGAAGAATATGTGTGAAATCAGTAAGATTTGACTAAAATAACATCATATAACAAGATACGCGAGAACAATGTCGTGCGAAATCAGTAAGATTTAACTATTCACATTATTAGAAGTATGACAGCAAGCCAATTGGATTAACTCTCATCATGTCGAAGGATGCAATAAGAAGAAACTCAAAGAAGGATAATTGAAGAAACATACAAGTTTCATGGTTGTTCATACATGAACTCATTAATACTCACTTTTGTGCATTTGAACAGTTTGAAGAACTAGCCTGCTGTAATATACATCTACAAAATAATTGCACATGTTGGAGTTGCAGTATCCAACATCCAACCCAGTATTCTCTCCCAAGAGTCATCGGCCTAAAATTCAGTGTCAAAGCAACCTAACATCACCTTTGACACCATGGACCTTGCAAAAGGGATGTAGCTCAAACTATACCTGTGAATTGTGAGGTTCCACATTTAGTATGACTTGTATATAGAGGATAAGATCAGAGAGATGTTTCCTAGACAGTGAAATAGTCTGGAAACCTGTTCTCAAACTGAAAAAAGGCCCAAAGAACTTGATAAACAGAAACAATCAAGTTCAGTTTCTTAAATTAGTAACAATACTATTTTCTCCTTCTCGACCAATCTCGTACTAGATTTCAGGGGAATACAACTGACTCAAAAAAGGGTCTAGAATTATATTGGTAAATGAAAATGAATAGTTGTGTACAGAATGAATCTTGTCAAAAGAAGAAAATATGAAGAAATTTCTAACATGTAATCCATGAGGACAAAACCTACAGCAATATTATTCACAAAATGAATGCTCAATTTTCGAAATTTCTACCTCGTAAAATCTAAAGAAAAAATACCAAGCAATTCACAGTATACCTATCCATTCACAGAAGGTTTGTATTATTATCCCAATGTAGGTTCAATTTCTGTTAAGTGATTCCTTACACAACACGTGATGACTATTTCCATATTTTGCTCTATACATTTTTATAATTCTAGATATTCGGTTTCAGCTCTTTCTCCTCTTTAATTTTCCTTTTCCTCTCACTTTCCTTCTTTTCATATCAGCTATTATCACCCCTCATTGTGTTATTTGATTATAAATCGTATGTCTTGGTATACATTTCTGAACTAAACTTGAGTGATGTAGAACCAGAAGTTGCTAACAGGAAATGAAGTTTGAAAGGTAACACAAACAAGAGTAGAGTCTTGTTGATATTAACATACCATATAAGTGCACCAAACTCCAGAATGATCGCCAAAAGAGTCAAAAGCTTGTTATGAACCTGTTGAGAGTATACAATGACAAATCTCTTCGTGAGATCAAATGTTATTGTTCAGATACAACCAATAAGATTTCTGGAACTTGATCAGGATGATCGAGCAAAGAATTGCTTACATATAGAGCACAAAATAAGGCAATGATCATACTTGCAAGAAACAGGGCTGTTGCATATATACGAACTGGATCAAGCATCATCGAAACTTGACGTTTTGGCCCTATGAGAAATGCTGTGCTGCCACAGAAAAGATTCAACTTATATACAAAATAAAACTAGACACAATATATTATGGAAAGAATAAAAAATTAATTCGATAACTAGTTTTGTGCACTAACTGAATTTGAGAATGTATTGTCTCCACCAATTTATCCAAATAAAATCCATGATCCATCGAACATCAAATATCACAAGACATTACAATTGAAAGCTGCAAAAGACTACTAGTTATGGGGGGAACACAAAAGGGAAGAGAACTGGAACATTTATCAACATTGACAATTTTGACTAAATTTCTTATTTGCACATTAAGTTATCTGAACCACTATTGATGAGATAAGCACATTATTGACCTGCACTATCGATGAGATGAGCATGAAACATATGTATTTGATATGTTTGCACATGTAAATCTAAGAGGTAATAGCTTCAAATTCATTCTTGCCAAGAACTAAATAAGACCAACAATACAATCATCACAAGCAGTATGATTTCTTCTTGGGTCATCTTATTCCCATTTCTTGGGTAAGAAGAAAGTCTTTTAAGACCTTCAACACTCAACACTTGAAAGGATCACAAACATAATATACAACTAACCTAGATGCAATAAACAATATAAATATTACGAATCTTCTGAACATCTTGTTCATCCCACTGAGCACATACATATCAATCTAGTTTGTCAACAAAACCATGATGAATGACAAAAATATAAAATGCAAACCTTCCAAGAGAAAGCAGATTTCCAAAAGTGAATGTAATTCCAAACTTGACTGGATTGAGAAAAACCAGCATTGACTGTGACAAAAATTCAAAAATGAGGAAAGGGAGTATTGATTCTTTTAAATCTCCTATATGAGAATTATAAACAACAATGGTCGATGAAATGGAAAAGAGTGGAGAATTGTGATGGTTAAGACCTACCAAGAGTGTGCAAGCCAGGCCAGAAACAAAGCAGATAGCAAAGCCTTGAAACCTCTGCAAGAGCAAAGACCATTGCAATAAAATGTGAGAAAGCATGCACATGACTAGCCAGGCCAGAAATAAAACATATAGCAAAGCCTTGAAACCTCTGCAAGAGCAAAGATCATTGCAATAAAACATGAGAAAGCATGCACATGACTAATCAATAGCCTGCGGAGTAATGAATTTCAAGAAATATTGAAAACCAAATGCAGGCTCAGTGAATCTCAACCAAGAGCTAAAGATTAAGTTTATAGTTCTACAATGCTGATCAACTAACCAGGCTTCCTACTTCATTTAAATCCAAGGATCGCAGAAATTTGATTTTCAAAAAAAAAAAAAATCTGACTGAAGTCCTGTCACCAGCTTATTTCCCAAGTTCACTCACAGTTCAAATTGAAAAGGCAATGCTCTGATGCCTGTGGGAATAACCTGGGCTCTCCCGATTATGTATTTGATGTACAACTCGTTAACACAATGTATGGACTCGAATAAACATTAATAAATAAACTCATTTAGGGGTACATTGGCATGGAATACGATTATAACGAGAAACAAGAGTAGGCAAGTCGCTTCAGAGTTTACGGTGTATTATAATATTTAGGCAGTAACAATGGAGTTCAAACGTGCAGTTCCATGCACAAACAAAGCTGATTTTTTCTATCCTATCCATTGGCTTCATATCCAGTGGATACTTTCTACTTCCGATGAATCAGAAACGAAGATCCCTAAAATTGAATAGGGAAATCAAGGAAGTAAACAAAGCTACCTGTTTAGTGGAAAGAGTGCAATTGCGATTGAAATCGTCCATCATCATGGATAATGAGGAGTTTGAGTTATCATCTGCTGCTGTTAGTTCTTCTACGTCGTCTTCAGCTGCATCCATTCCCACCAACATCTTCATCTTCTCAAATCCCTCTTTCATTTTGTCCATCCCTTTTAAATTTCTCAACAAACAAACAAACCCAATCGATCTAAACTATCACAACCACACAAGCACACACAGAGGACCACTCACTCGATCCAAATTCAATCTCCCTCTCTTCTCTCTCTCTCTCTCTCTATGAGATGATTAGTTTAGCTTCCATGTGAAGTTATTGGGCCTAACCAATTCCCAACTAACCCAAATTTACTTTTTCTTTATTCTTAAGTCACCAAATTCATAGGAGACATTCAGCTAACACTTTAATGACACATTGCCCTTAGATTGGCAATTAGGTCAGGGTCGGCTCAACTCAACGCAGTTTAAAATCAACAGATTTCAGGTACCGGTGAGTTAGTAAGGAATTCTCTTAGCTTAAGTGAGGTCGCAGGTTCAAATCGGCCTCATGTATGCAGCCGTTTAAAACTTGGGGCTAAAGTTTTATCTCCCGCGAGGGACCTATCCAATTCTAGCAAGGATTAGTCTGATAGTTGATGGCTTAAAGATACCTTCTCATAGTTAGGACCCTCCTAAAATACCTCGTGGGAAACAAAAAAAAAAATCAGCAAACCCCGTTCAATTTGATCAAGCTTCGGATTACATTTAATATTTTTTGTTTTGAAATTTCGAGCCTTCAATCCAACTCAAACTCGAAAATTTTGGGTTAAAGTACGAAAATTTTTGAAAAAAATGATATCATTTTGAAATCTTAAATTAAAAAATTTGAATTCTAGACTTCATCGGACTTTGAGCCTAACCCGGTCCGATGCTATCCCTAATTTTGGTTTTTTTATGGCTACAAGCTCAAATAAATTTAAAATGGTCTAAATTTGCAATTCTTTTAATCAAAATTTATTACTATCTTTAACTATATTATAATATTTCGTAATTTTGTCTTTATATATTATCCATAACTATAGTAGCATCAATATATTTTGGTACAATAATTTGTACACTTGACAAAATTAGTTTGGGTCAATTCGTCTTGAAGTTACACATGATTGATTCGAGTTGATTGTGCTTCGGATCAAATTCATTTTTTTTTCTTTTTCCAAATTTCAAGTTTTGAGTCAAGCCTATACTTAACTTGTTCGGTCCAACTTGACTTGAAATCCTAAATATTTATATGAAATGATATTTTTAAAAAAATTTGAAAAATTTTATAATTAAAAAAATACTGAAATATGTAATTTAAACATAAGACGATAATTAATTAAATTTTTTTTTACATAACAGTACAACTTAACTTTTAAAGTCAAAATTAATTAGATCTGACTCAAATCAATAAAATTTTAGAATTATTTTAAATTATTAATCTAAATCAAATTTAATTAATGAAGATCGAATTTAAAAATTGAGTTGAATTATCATATGAGTTATATCTAATATTTATTTTATGTGTCTTTCCATCATTTTTAACTAAAGTATAAAAAGAAATTATTCTAAAAACTAAAAGTTAAAAGAATTTTGTTAATTGAGCTTCGAATCATCCAAGCTTGATTAGGCTCGAGCTCAAGCCTTGATCCTCAAGCCCGATAGGGCTTCAGGCTCGACCTAAGTCTAAATATATTTTTTAGGACTAAATCTAGCCTAACCTATTGTCCTCTCAAATGATTTAGATCGGGCCTAAACTCGAACATATTCTTTAGGACCCAAATCTGGTCTAACCGTAACCGGTTGCCATCTCTATTAATTTGCCACTTGTTACCTAAATTATAATTTTGATCGTAAATTTTTATTTAAGGCACATACACACACATATATTTGGATTAAAATGGGGAAATTTTGCAATTTCTCTTCTCAATATCAAACAAATGACTCAAAGCAATTCAAACATGAACACTATCATCTTCAGATTGGAGCTTGATACTGCTAAGATCCAACAAGAGCTTGTATACATACACTAGCAGAAGACTAGATTGCTACTATAGCTATAGACTCGATTCACTTAAAAGGATACATTTCAACAAACACTTAGTAAACACATCAATCGAGGACAGGAAGAGCTGTAATAAAATCAGTTAATTCTCCGACAATCTTCGCGAACTTCTCCTTTAGAGGCATCCTTAGGGTCGAGTGCGCTCATCTTCACCATAGCTTGCTGGAAGTCGAAGAAGAACATGGCCTGGTTCTGGGCGTAACCGTTGACGATGTTCCTGGTCCTGGGACTGACGAACAGTGCCTGGTCCGAGAAGAGCAATCCCGCTCTTCTCAGCAACGTGTTGTAGTAGAGATTGTCGAAAATGTTCCTCGTCTCGTCGAACGCTTGCTCCGCGTTGTCTCCTCTGCTGCATGTTTTGGACAGCGTCCTCAAGAAGTCCGAATCAGCTGTCGTGTCGGCGGCGGTTACTCTTGGTTTAAACGAGGAACACCGAGCCACTCCAAGTGTATGTGCCCCTGCACGCAATTTTATATATACACCTTCAATATATAATATACTACATATTATATAATATTACAAAATGAAATAATTACCGGACAAAGCGACCATTTCTTGGGCAGTGAAGCCATGTTGTCCAAACATTCTAATGAGCTCAGAGGCATTGAAAGCTGGTGAAGGCAAATTAATGGTGTCTTGTATTTTTGATCTCCTTCCATCTTTTCTTCCTTTTGGTATGTCATAAACAGGACCACCTGACTGTCGATGTCGCCGCCGTCAACCATATTAGTTAACCAACTAACGAACTTGAAGCAGAAGAAGAAGGAGAAGATGATGAAGAAGAAGAAGAAGATGATGATGATTAAAAATACCCACAAAACAGTATCTAACGAACTTTCATCTGATATCAAAGAAGAAGAAGATGATGATGGCAACGAAAGATACCCACAAAACAGCATGTAAGAAGAAGAAAATGGAAGATATATAGATACCCAGAAAACAGCATCTCTAGCCGCCATTGCAAGAATATCAGCACATGATACGACTCCAGGACACTGAGTTTCAAGATCATCCTTTGCATTGTCAATCACTTCATACCCTCTCAAGCTGAGATTAGCCGGCGAGTCTTTCTCCGCCGTATTGTCCTTGGTGGAATCCAGGAGCACAGACGCATCACATCCCTGTTCATTCCCAATCAACCATTAATCAGTTCCCATCATTCTCTGAACACCAAATGAACATAATTACCTTAAAAAAAAAATCTGTAAATATGAACAATACTTCGATGAAACAATCATGGAAATGCATTCTTATAAGGCCAGCAGCGAGAGTAGGATCTGCTTGAAGTGCTCTATTCACGTTGTCCTTCACAATTTGCTCGGCGAAAGGGCAACTCATGAGATAGTAGTCCATAGTCAGACCAATATCCGCTCCACTTCCAATTCTAAATCCACTCACTATCATGTCCATCAACAGAAGTATACTTAGAACATTTGCCGCCACCATTTTTGGTATCGTCAGATGGGTTTTCATTGCTCTTTCCATAAGTGTTCTATGATCAGATGAACTGAAGAAGAAGAAGCGCTAAGTGATTAACGAAGTTCTTGGAACTTAGCTAGAGATCGAAGAGAAGATGTGTATATATAAAAGGTGGAAGATAGTGGTGTACGTATATTATCAATTTCATCCACCCAATCTGATAATAATAATGGTCAGATACAATAAAAATTAATTAATTTGCGTGCTTATTTTGCATGTTTATGGGGACACGTAACAATGTGAAGGTTGACGATTGTGTATTAATCACAATTTCAAATCAAAAATCGATTAGAAGCATCAACCAATCGTGTTAATAAAGAGATAAGGGGGTTGAAACTATACATGTCAAACAAGATAGCAGTGTTGAGATTGAAAAGAGCACTTGAAAACAACGTGTTAGTGTATGCTTTGTTGGTAAATTCATCTTTTTGACTATGGATGGATTAATAATATTACTGGATACTAATTGCCTTTTGATTTGACTTTGTGATGCATGAAAACAAAGAAACTGAAGTCCAACACATAGAGTAATATGATTTGTGAAAGCCACTTTCTAGGATTATCATTAGGAATTGGCTAAATTATCTTTGTGATCCCAACTTTTCTCTAATTATTATAATTTATTATACAACAAAAAAATAATTAAATTTTTTGTTGGTAAAATTTGAAAATATTTATAATTAGGATTATCGATCTTAATAAGATATTTAGCTAAATTTATTACGTATGTGGTAAGTAATGAGTTTTCTAAATTTTGTTATACACTTTATAATTAAGTTTTATATAATTTTTCATTTCAAGAACTTATAACTGTTAATGAATATATAAAATCAATGAAGTTGACCTCACACAACAGTTTAAGCTATTGTATTAAAACGATCACTTAACATAGTATCAGAGCCTTTGTCACCAAGTGATTGTGAGTTCAAATCCTACCACTTACCTATTATTCAGTATAAGGTAGAGTGAGCATACGTAAGTTTCAAGTCCAAAGAACTTTCACTTGAAGAGGTGTGTTAGTTAATATATAAAACCAATTAAGTTAGCCTTACGTAACCACTTAAGTTATTGTGGTGAAACGGTCACTTCAACAATAATTAAGTTGCTCACTCGTTAACTAGTGATGTTAATGAAAATTTTAGTTAAATTTATAAGTGGGTATATGATTATTATATAAGTCATTAATAATTAACATATAATTATCTTTGCGATTCCGACATTTTTATGTGGCTGTGGAACGACTTCTCTAAAGATTGTCGTGCACATGGTAAGTTATATGAGTCATTATCCATTTTCTTCGTTCTCTTACTAGCCTAGTGTGATATGAACAAAGGAAGAGGAAGAAGAAAAGTCGAAGAAGAAGAAGGTAGTGGTGTAAGGTTATGCAAATTGCATGCAGCTGGTTTCCATTAATTTAGAGTGAGAGCTCGAGAGAGTGGAGTGTGGAGTGTGGAGGAGGTGATGTTTTGTCAAAAGAACGAAGGAAGTGGCCGATGAAACTTAGGTTGGAAAAAGAAAACAATGATGGGATTTGGTCTGCGCGTGATGGAGGTGAATTAGCTTTTTGGTATAAATAATGTATTTTGTGAATGGAAGGAGTGAATTGTCCATATTCATCTATTGTGAGTGCTCCTTACACGTTTTTTTTTTTTTTTTTTTGGGTCAAAAGCGGTGTTGTTTGCCACTTTGCAATTTGGGGTTGGAAAATTCATGTAATATTTCATAAATTATGTGGTTTAAATAATTTAAATTGGTCGATAAATCCTATTCAATTGATATTAATGAGAATGTAATTTAACATGTTATACGATAAATTCGATTCAATTGATATTAGTATGGTTACATTAAATTATTTAGAGGAGGAATTCGATTCATAAGATTTTGAGTTAAATTAGAAGACATAATTCAATTCATAAGATTTAAGTTAATTGATATTAGTGAGATTCAATTAAGTTAAATGATAAATTCGTTTCAATTGATATAAGTAAATTATGATCTCAATAAGCCTATGTTTAGTTGAGCTTATACTAGTAGAGTTTTTGTTAATTGAGATTTTTTTTTATAGATCTTTTCTGAGAAGAACTTTTCTAAGAAGTCAGTTAACTGCTTAGCTGTTATTTAAAAAAGAGTTTTTTTTAAGAGTTTCGTACAGTAGACTGTTTGACAACATAAAAATAAAAAGCACTTTTAATTTTAACTATATTTTATTTTGTAATCAAAATTATTTATATGCAAATATTATTTAATATCAAAGCACAATATATTAATTATTATATAATTTTAAACCATATGAAACATAAATGAAAATATATCTAACAAAATCTTTTATATGGATTATAACATAAGTAAAACTATTATAAAAAATAAATATTAAAACATACAAAAAAGTCAAATCATTTGTAAGATAAACGGGAAGATGAGTTTGTGGGTATTGTGAAAATTATGTGTAAAACATAAGGATAAAAGGGACTAAAAAATAGGCTCATTAATTGATCTAAAAAATAAACCCAAAAAAATCATTTGAGAGGTTTTTTTTTAGAAGCTCCAAATTTATGCTTCTTAAAAACCTGTATTTTGACGCCAAAAAAGTCATATCTATTAAAGAAGTACTTTTTATTTTACAGTCAAACACTTATTTTTCTTTAAAAAGGCTTTTGTGGTGAAGAAAAATACTTATTGACTTTCCAAAAGCCTATCCAAACAGTCACTTAGGTTTCCTTGGTTCGGGTTTGACTCAAAAATAAAAATAGGCCACCCGAATCTATCTAAGACTCCCGACTCGATCCTAAATCTAAAAATTATATATTTTTTAATTTATCATAATAATATGATGTTTTAATTAAAAATATTTTTAAAGGAGTAATCTCGCTTCATAGAGGCATGTCATTGAATCCTAGCCTAATTTAGAGCATGATTTTTTTAAATTAAAAAAGTCTCAAAACTTGGTCAAATTAGAATCACGTCGGTCAGGTCAAGCCGAACTCGCTTGACTCAAGCTAAATTGCCAACACTAATCAAGGTTTTGGCTTCACAGCCTTCTATCATTCTATGTCTTCAAATTTTTTATTATAATGACTAAGCTCTTAAAAAAATTATCTAGGGTATGTAATTGCGAGTTATTTCATATTTTTTAAATTTTATTTGTAATTATCATATATAATTTATAAGTTATATATAATATGACCTATAAATATTTGGTATGAGATGTATTATCATTTGCAATCTAAATTAAGCTGGGATTGGAAAAGTATGACCCATAATCTTAATTATAATTAAAAAAATGACCTTACTAAGTTAATGATTGCACCAAACTCGGCCTGAACTATTTAAAACATCACTTGGAGACAGGATCTTCTGTCCAACTTAGGACAGAGTTAGTACGGAGGAAGTTGGACAAAGGATCTGAGGCCCACCACTAGCTACTCTTTCGTAAGCATCGCCTCTGCTAAGTCATTGGACCAATTATACCTATTTTATCATAGTAAACATATCAAACATATAAATAACATTTTTCTAATTACATGAATTTTTTTTTCCATTTTCAGCTAGAACAATGTTGTTCTTATGATCGGAAAAAAAAAAAGACATCAGAAAATGCACGAAGTAACAGAACTACGAAGTTTCAAGAGTCGAGACAAACAACAGCAAGTTTTCATGGCAAAAACTGAAAGATTTGACAATTCTTCATTGAACTATCTAGGATGAGGTAGAACTTGATTGTGTCTTTTCTTCACTTGATCGTCAATCCTGTTCCTCTGATTGTTCATCTTCCCTGTGAAACAACATCGGTTTCACTTAGCTTGGAAAATTACCTGAAACATGATTTTGCATCTATATATATACATACCTGCAGGTTTGTATCTTCTTCTGGATTTGACGATTTGAGGAATGAAAACTCCGGTTCCATTGCTTTTTCTCCACAAATCCAACAACCAGGTGGGTACTGAATCATCTTCTTGGGTTTGCCAGGAACTGAAAAAGCTTGCAGGTTCTAATGCAGAAGAGGAACTACAGGTTATTCGGTTACTGGAATGACCTGTTTTGCGAGTAATTAAGGAGTCTGAGTGTTTGGGTTCGAGGAAATCTCCGTTTCCATCACCATCGTCGTCAGCTGTTAAAAGCAGAATCTGCCTCGTGAGATCTGCGTAGTACGCGTCTTCCTCGTAGATAGCTTCGAGTTCAAGGCTGTTCTTGTTGTTCATGTCCATGTTATTGAGACTGAACAACCTGAGAATGATGGTGAATTTATAGTGGAGGATCAGTAAAAGGTGATCAATAAAATATTATTAAAATGACCAAAAATTAAAAACTAGATAATGTCTTTTCAAAATTACTTAAAAATCTCTTAGATAATGCATGTAACACATTACTTGCACAATGACAAAACCGTTGGAACATATCTGACAGACATGTTTTGACTTTGAAGAGTTAACTCATCGTCTCATGACACATTTGCTTCAAGTTGATGAAGCAGGTGTGGAAGTGGAGACCTGTTAAGATCATCGTACGGCCTGTAAACTAATGCTCAGAGAGTAGGAGTCAAGTGAGACTATATCAACTGCTGGTCGACTACCATAGCAGATTCATAGGTTATGAGTCAGTGGTAGTTGGACCTCAACTATCAGAAAGCTATATAAAACCACTTTTCTGTTTGGTCTAAACTGTATTATCATCAACCGATACCTAACTGATCCTAATCTCTTTAGATTTTGTTTGTACATACGTGGGAACATATTAGGTTTTGTCGTGTTTTTGTAGGGTACTTAGTTCATCTTAGAATAACTTGTAATCTTATAAGTTTCTACTAATTGTCTTGTGTCTTCCTGTTATAGTCAATAAAAAAAAATCTAATTTTATTTTTAATTTTTAATGTTTTAAAAATCGGGCAGTAAGTTAAGTCAGTAAAACAAAAAATTTAAAGATTTAAAAGATTTAATCGGTATTAAATTGTCATAAAAATCGGTTAAAACTTTAATAAAATTGAAGAATTTAAAATAAGATTGAAGATGATTATACTTGATTTAAGTTTAAATGAAAATAAAGAATATTAAATATAAATTAATTAGTTTATTTTAGCTTATAAAAATGAATTAGTTTATAAAAATTAACCGATTAATTAATAAACTGATCAATTTTTTACAACAAGAGTTATTAAAATAAATCGAACAAAAAAACTAAAAATTGAACTAAAACTTGGTCAATTTAAAATTTTCACGATTGAAACGTTTTTAGCATTTCAATTTAAAATATTTATTCAGATTTTTGTATATTTGTTATCTTTAACATATTTTTTAAAATCATTTTAGGGCTTTTTTTAAAAATAAAAAATCAAATAAAACATTTAATATCTATTCGAATCTTATAGTTTGTCATTGAGTTAATATCGAAGTCTACAAAAACGAGTCCACTCGAAGTATGACTCTTTATCTTCTAACCCTAATGTGAACTGTTCTTGAATCCCAGTTGAGAAGGGAAACTGAGATCACTCTTCTTTCTTTCTGCAAATCGGTATAAAATCAACAATACCCTCCATCTTCAAGAACTTCCATTGAAGGGTTTCTGAAATATGATCAAAAGCTACTATCTTCTGATTCAGTTAGTTAACACATTATCCTGTATTTACTTTTGTTTTTTCTTTCTTCTTATTGTAGTAATGTCATTCTCATCACTCAACATGTCAACACTACATGCCCAGGGTGATAATCCCAGTTCATATCAGATAGTTGCACAAGCAGGTGATGAACTTACACAATCGATCATGAGTTATATTTATGAACCATTTGCTGTTACCTATCTCACTTTAATGTTCTCTTGAAAGTATGTTTTTGTTACTTTGGGTAGCTCTTTTTTTTTTTTGGTCACAATATTTATCAAAACCATTAATATATAGTGATCAAGAAGAAGTATTAATATCGGAATTTGATGGTAATTAATTAGTTCTTCGAAATGCAGATGATGAGGAATTAGGTGCTAACGAAAGTGACTCTGATGAGACTTCTTACTATGATGAGAGTGAGCGTGAGAAATCTCCACAGTTGTTGCCTGCGAGTGAGGAACTTATTGAAGGTTTGGAGAAGACTAGAGTAGGTGAAACAAAGCAATGTTCGATTTGTTTACAAGAGGTGTGTACAGCTACTCGCATGCCTTGTGGACATGAATACCATTCAGATTGCTTAGGCCAGTGGCTGAGAAAGAGTAGTTCGTGTCCATTGTGTCGCCACACAATTCGTTCCTAGTGTTTCTTAATCTCAGATGTTGTTTTATATGATGCAAATCAATTGTCATTATAGTATTCTTAGTTTCGATCTTAGAAACATGTTCTGTTAGATGATTTTGTAGATCATTTAGCACATGATCTTAGAAAAATGGTCTTCATAGTATTATGATCAGTTTAATACACATATAATTTAGAGATAGTGTTATATGAATATACTAGCTATTAGGGATGGTAATGAGCCGGTCTCCCTAATTTTTTAAAATTAAAAATATAAAATAATGTCTTTTTCTAAATTGAATTTAGGTATGAGTTGTCTAGGTTCAGGCATATTTGATAACTAACTTTTTTAGGTAAAATGATGTTGTTTTATTTTTAAAAATTGAACCTCGAATCGGTCTGGGCCTGATTTAGCCTATGAGTTGCTCGTTAAAAACATTTGAATTTAGGCTCATGAGCCAACCTATTATTATCTTTAGAGGGCTTACAATCTAAACTTAGATGTGTTTGTCCTCGTCTTTTTCTTAAAAATCTTAAATTGAAATAAATAAATAGATATAATTTAAATTGTATTTATCAACTTCAAGTATGTTCATTCTCAACCAATTATCTTCTTGTACCTCCTCACTCTTTTTCTCTCCTATCAAAACATTGACAAATTTATTAAGTATCGTAAGATGATGTTTTTTAACTTTTTTATTCGGATAAGGCTCCTTGTTCAATTCTTTAGAAATTATTGGATCCTTTTTTCGTTCGAGAAGCTCCTTCATTTTTTCACTCTATCCCGAATAGTAACTAAGACAAATTCAATCACGTTTTTATGTTCTAATTGAATTTGACCCGCTTCTAATTAATCGAATTAAACCCTTTAACTTACCATTTGAATTCAATTCGAGTAAATTTGAGTTGAACATTTAAATGAAGTTATTTCGGATATATATGATAAAAAATGATATTTTTAATATATTATACTAATACCGTTTATCAAATTGATTAGGACCTTTAAAATCAATCCAAAAAAAACCTCTTAAATCCAAATTTAATTTGAAAGTCTGATTAAATCCATTACAGGTCCAATAACATCGTATCTCTATCAGTAATAGCTTGGGATGGGAATGATACTGCCTGTAATCTGACAAATTATGGGAACAATGCATGAACCCTAATGATTGTAACTCGAGAAACCCAAATAAATCTTTGACCAGATTAACTTGGTTCTGAAGCCATAGGTCCACTTGAAAGGAGAGCACCACCACTTACGGTGCATGATCAATGGTTATCCTCAAAATAAGGAAGGGAAGACCTAGCTAGCTAGATTTACTACTCGCTCTAATCCAAGGACTCTAAAGCATATAGTGGCTGCAACAAAAGGGTCCAGAGACCGACCTCTCCACTATCTAATAGACCTTTTGAGAGACTCCTTTAGTCCAAAATCAAGTCTCCAAACTAGTTGTTGCCTCTGAAAAGATGTTATTGGCAGGCAACTGATTAAAAGTTGGGTGGAGATGGTTGATTTCGAGCTCACGATAATGGCTTCTTTTGCTACATGCATTGATTGTCAACTATGTCAGGCCACACGATTACTTCTTATGACATCATGTTCTTGTGTGTCCTGTAGGAGTTGGTTAGGTAATTCTCCAACCAATTTTCTTTTTACTGTTCTGTCTCTTGCTTTTTAAGGTCAACCGCAACCACCTTATACTCAGTATTCTGCTAACTCTAACGGAGGACGAGCAGACACAAAATTGTATGTAAAAACTTTAGGATATGTCCTACATAATTCAATTAGTTGATTAATATTAGGTTGCTAACACATTAATTTACAAGAAACATGAATCTAACCTAATTGGATGGGGTCAAAATGCGTAAAATTGACCTGTGCTCTCAATCCTAAGCGCGAGTTGAAGTTATTCTATTCGAGTTTAACCGTCAAAAAAAGTTTGTTGTTCATTTATTTGAAAATACTTTTATATATCATAAATTATTTGCTAATATGTATAAATGATTTATTATATATGATTAATAAAATTACTAAATTAAAACTTTTATTCTAAATGTACGTAAAATTTTAAACTTTTATTTTTATCAAATTAATTTAAAAAAATTTATAATTTTTTGGACTTTTATAATAACTATTAAAGATCTAAAATTTAATTCCCTAAATAAAAAAAGATCTAAAATTTAAAGGATTAGATTAAATTTGACCAATAAATTTAAAATTATTTCCTTGAAAAGTATAGCGGTCGGAAGACAAAACTTTCCCTGCCAAAAGCCTTCACCAGCAACATTTGAATCACGTGAAATCATGTGTCCACACACTCTTTTATTCCCCCTTTTGACTTTAGTCCTTGGTATCTATATAACCAAACCACCGAACCCCACAAACCTTGGAACTCACTGTGTTCTTACAGAACTATGGGTGCCATTTCACTTGGTTCAAGACTCACTCCAGACATGGTCAGCGACTGTCACCACCACCAACACGGGGTCGTAACCGAGGAGATTGAAGGCCTTATCAGAGTGTACAAAGATGGGTATGTCGAGAGACCTCAGACTGTCCCATGTGTCCTTAGCTCGCTAGCTTCTGAACCAGACGTCACGTCACTGGACATGGTGGTCGATAAGTTCACAGGCATTTGGGCACGTATCTATGTCCCTACTTTGTCCAAACTTAAGCTTCCATTGATCGTGTACTTTCATGGAGGTGGGTTTTGTGTTGGCTCGGCTGCTTGGATTTGCTACCATGAGTTCCTCTCAAAGCTAGCTTCAAAAACCGGTTGTTTAATCATATCCGTCGATTACCGTTTAGCACCGGAAAACTCACTCCCGACAGCTTATGAAGACGGTGTCAAAGCTCTAATGTGGTTAAGACAACAAGCTCTGAGTGGTGGTTGTTGGTTGTCTGAGAAGTGCGATTTCTCTAAAGTTTTTCTCGCCGGTGATAGTGCCGGAGCTAACATAGCTTATAATGTAGCAACAACACAGACTTGCGACACCTCATCTGAGAGTTTAACACTTAAGCCATTAACACTTAGTGGCGTTATCTTGATACAACCATTTTTTTGTGGGGAGACACGTACCAATAGCGAGAAGTACACCGCATTACAACGGTCTGGGTCAGCTCTGAGCTTGCCGGCCTCCGACACTTACTGGAGACTAGCTCTGCCGTGTGGGGCAAATCGTGATCATCCATGGTGCAACCCTCTGGCAAAAGGGTCGACGAAAATGGAGGAACTGAAGCTATTCCGGTTCATGGTTTGTGTGTCGGAGATGGATATATTGAAAGATAGAAACTTGGAGTTCGTAGATGCCATGGTCAACGCAGGTAATAGAGTGGAACATGTGGTGCATAAAGGTGTAGGGCATGCGTTTCAGGTACTGAGCAAGTCTAAACTCTCGCAGATTCGAACTCTTGAGATGATCACTAAGATCAAAGGTTTCATTAATGGCGGACAATAATTCATTTCGTATCAGACGACCATTTTCTTGTAATTACTATGTACATAAGTTTCTTTTCATTGTTCGTGAATCTGCTACTTCGTTTTGTGTGATGCACTGGTTGCTAAAATAGTACCTGTAATGGAACCAAGTGTTGTCAGTTCTTCCAGTTCTAGTCACGAGTCAATACTTTTGTTCCATACCAATATACGAATAATAAAAAATTATTTTATATAATAAAATTTTTTCTAAGACCAATAAGATTTTTACATTTTGGTATAAAGCTTTATTTACTTCTTTTTCAATCTTCAGTCATATTTCATTAACTTTTTTATTTATTAATAATTATAAAATGATGTTATATTTTTAAAATTTTAATATTATATCATTTTGAGAAAAAAATTAATAATTAATATGATATTATATAATGACTAAACAATATGATAATTTTCAAAATATAAAAATTGAAATTAAAAAAAGCCACACCAAAGCAGGAGCTGAGAAGAAACCTCTTTCCCATGGCATTAGAGAATAGCTCCGTCCATTCCTAAATAGGCAAATTGTCCAGAGGAGAAACAAAATGGCAATAACCAGAGGCACTGATTAAAATTTGTAATTTACCAATAACTGGAAAATATTAAAGCTTCACATATCTTTTCTGGATTACGGAAACATGGTAGGAAGAAGAAAAGTAGGAAATACATTCATAAGAAAGTGTAAGAAATGCTAATGAACAAATTAGAGTCAATTACTTCGTAAAAAAGAAAAAAACATTATGGCATCACAACAAAATGAGACAAAGTCAAGACTACAATTAAAGATGTCAGCGATGAAGGGACTCATCTGAGGAAACAAGACTACAGCACTTTCTGGCCAGGATATCTTCAACACATGCATTTGAGTTCCAAGTTTTTCAAGGTATGGAACAGATCACATCTAACTAGACATCATCACATTGTCGATCGACTGGAGGGCTTGGTTAGCAAAGAAGCGAACGTCAACATCCGGATCCTCACTCAGCTCCACCAATGCTGGACGGATTGTTTTCTCGACAACCTGTTGAGGGAACATTGAAGGACAGGGGATTAACAAAAAGATGGACACAAAAAGGGAATAAGGTTTGGGAAAAAGAAAGACAAAGAAAGGTATAGAAAAATTCATTATTGGCACTCACGGAGTTATCAACTATTGGAATGAGGGCCTGCAGCACCTTTGCTACATTAAATTTGATGTTGGGTACCCTGTATACAGAAACCGATTCAGCAATCAGAAACACCATCGCCCAGTCTTATATGCGGCAGTTCTGTTCTTACCCAGTTAACAAGGATCACTATATTTACCTGTCTTTTCCTGAATTGATAACTACTGGAAGCAGCTTGGAGCACGTAATTTCTGAGCCCATAACTGGAGCCAGGAGTGAGATAGAGCGTAGTATGGTCATCCGATATAAATAATGCGGATTGCTGACCATTTCCAAAACCTGCAGAGGATAATAAAACTCTCATTTTGTTGGAAGGAAGCTGGAAGAAAGTTTCTATCAATTTAAAATGGGAGATAAGCACAAATAAGAGTATAAAATAACCGTCCAAATGGATACAAATGGCACACAGAATAAGGCCAGAGCAAAGAACAAGTATATTCCAGTGAATCCATTTCAAGAACTTCATACATGTTACAAGGAAAACAAGAAGCCAGTCTTAATGAAATCCGCATGCATTGCTAATCCAAAAGTTTCCGGTCAAGCACTTTTTACTACTATTGCGCATCAAGCATCCTCTTTTTATTCTTTTTAGTTTCTTTGGCATACATTATATTCACTAAGAATGAACTCTTCAGAGAGAGGAAAACTGATAGAAACAAAATTATCGCAAACAATGGAATGCAGAATCTGATGTCAAGAATAGGATGAAGGAAAAAAAATACCTGTGGAATAATGTGCTGCATTGCCCACTCAGGACCAAATTCTTCAGCAAGCCGCTTTAGATTGTTTGCAGCCGCATCACGGATGGAATAAACCTACATCACATTTCCAGTGAGGATAATCATCAAAATTAGATGACACCTACATTACAAAGTATGATTTTACTTTCTGAATATCCATCCTAATACCACAAGAACTCTAATATGTAAACCTACCAGAGAACAAAAGTTAAACACTGGAGAGAACTACAAAACAAGAGGGATGTGACTATTATACACCGCTTTTTCTACATAAAAACATGAAAAGACAAACCTTATCCTGTAGCCACTGCATGCAAAGAGCACCAAGTTTATCATCAAAGAATCCTACTCCCAGCTGACTTGCTAGTAAAGGTATGTACTCTATAATTGCAAGCCGAACCCTCCAATGCCTATCTTCTGCAAGCTCCACAATGGCAGGCAATAAAGATTGGGATAGTAGATCAATGCCAATAACCTGCAAGTGCAGCATATTTTTCTGTCATATGTGAATGTTGTGGCATAGTGCAATAGTGCAAAAGAATCCTTTTCAAGAGGACATGAAATTCTTACAAAAGAAACTACATCTGAGTTACAATAAATGGTAAGATGTAATAGAAGCATGTTTCATTTTGTCACAGACATGCAACTCCATGACCTTCAAAGGATTAAATAGCAAAATATAAAGCTCCAAAAGGAAAAAATAAACTATAGGAAGGTCACAGTGCCAAAAGATAATCGGCAAGGTCTTTTCCATGAAAATTCTATGCTCAATTTATAAGAATAAGTTACCACATCAAACATAGTAGGTTGTCTTCAGTTGTTACAAACCTGATTCACTTGATCAAGCTTGCTAATTATGTTCAGACGAACATCCGGAAATTCATCCTTCAACAGGGAAAGAAATATAGGAAGAAGCTGCTCAATTGTGGCATCCTGCATTCAAAGCCAAATGAAGTTTGAATCCATTGCATGTACATGACCATGATAAAGGAAACTGAGAGAATGTAGGTTCATATAAATAGCAAACAGCTCAACAAATTTCAAGCAGACAAAAAAATTGCACAAACAAAAAGCCCAGTACCAGTAGTTATCAAGTCATATAAACTTCCAAAAATTATCAAATTCCAAGAAGACAATATGCTTTGAGCTTGGCCAAACTGGGTGATAGAAGGTAAAAGAATCGGATACAGTTAAAGAGTCAGATAAGCAACCAAGGGATAAGAAAGAAGAGGAATCAAGCAGAAAATTGTCATCAATTCACTACCCCACAACAGCTGTAAGCAAAATATAACACAAAACATACTCCACACAAAGATCACTAATTCGATCATACCTAGCAGCCACACAATATCAAATTTTCTATGATATTAAAACATATATTCAATCTCTCTTAGAACTTCCTAAGAAAAATCAGAAAACATAGCCAAGGCCAAAATGCGTCCAGAAACCATGTACCAAACAAAGAAAGGAAATAACAGTCATGACTTATACAAAGCAGAGTATCTTTACCTTCCCTAGAACAGGAGCCATTCCCATTATCACTGAAGCCAAAGCAGAACGGACATGCTGGGACGAATCTGATGATAGTTCCTACAAAGAGAGCAAGGATGGAAATTGGCGTGAAACAAATGGGCAATTTTATCAAAATTGTTTGGATCCAAAGTGCAGCAGGCACCAAGTTCTAGATATTCACCTTCACACAGGGAAGAATATGTTGAATTGCAAGTTCTGGATTTAAAATGCGGGAGAACTTAGTTACTTTTCCAGCAGCTGCTATTCGCACTTCAGCCTCATTATCGCGAAGCAATCGCACATATGCTGGAACCAAATCCATCCTTAAGGTAGAACCAATAGTTCCAAATTTTGGAATTAGATACCATTGACACTAATCAATTGTCTAACATCACATTAAAGGATGGATATTCAGAAAGTAAAATCATCAACACAAAAAAAAACATAAGTTCAAATTTTAGGTATATACCTCGTGGGCTCAGGCCCCACAGCCTCACAAAGTTCATATAATTGATTGGCAACCATGTAGCGCACACGCCAAGACTTGTCCTACATGTAAATTAGCAATAAAGTAAAAGAACTATGTAAAATAAGGGTGATTACTGCATCCATTAGCTAGCAAGAGAAAAAGATTAAAGTTGTTTCCAGTAACATCTAATATATTGGCCACTAAACCAATTATGTCAGCACAAACTGGCAGTAAGTAACTAATTCCCAGAATAATTATTCACACGCTTTCTGAAGTACCAAAAATACATTATTAACTTAAAGACTGAACACTTTTGAAGCACTCAACTTTTTCAGGTGGAATTTCTCCTTTCACTTATCAAACACAACCGCATAAATCCAATTAAATCTGAATTGATTTTCAACTTTTAACAATTTTCAAATGCTTCTAACAAGGTCCAACACAACTTGCATAATTTATTAAAAGAAGAATATTAAGAAGCATTTAAACACAAATGATAGAAAGGGTACATCTATAATACTGAAATTATTGGCCAAGCAACATAGCTGATGATAATGCAGAGCAAGCATAAATGTTGGCATGGCATGCAAGATGCCAAGGTACTTACTAATTTTTTAAGATATCTGAACTATGTAATACCTGAGAGAAATTGACAATAACAGGAAGAATGTGAGCTACACAATCCTGTGGCTCCAACAATTTGCCAAGAGCAGCACAACCCTCAACAGCCAATAGCCGAACAGAATCTTGATCTGGGATGAAAAATAATTAAGAACTTCAGCCCCATTCTCAATGAGAAAACAACTATAAAAAGCAAGGAATTCTAAGTCCACGCTTCCACCACAACATTCAAGACATCAAAACATCAATTAGGAAGATTTATTAATTTCTATTTCATGTTTTTCATATCTTTCAACATTTTTCTATTTGCAAACAGTAAAGATGTCCTACACTGTGGAGCTCTGCTCCATATTCTACAACTAAAAATCAGAGGTCAATGTCCACAAAGAAATTAGTAGTTCAATTACCATCCTGGGTAAGCTCCTCAAATATTGACATAATGTCAGTCTTCAAATAAGTAGCCTCAACAGTAGCAGCAAATTTTCCCAGATTTGTTGCAGCTGATCTCCTGACCATGGGCATATCATCTTGACAAAGTTGGCTGTATATAGTTCGCAACTCTGTTTTTAACATGTCAGGAGCACTAGGATAGGCAATATGAAATAGACCACATGAAGAAACACGAGCCGTAAACCACTCTCCGGCCGCCAATCTCTGATGATAAGCAGTTCAGCATAAATGAGCTATAGTCATGATACTGGCAAATAGAAAGCATCGAACATACATAATCATCCTCAAAAAGACCAAAACCAAACATTGGTTACATATTTTTTCATTAAAAAAGAATATGAAGAAAAGATTAATGTCTGATTAAATTTCAAATTGTAAGCATCCTTGATTCAACCAGAGAAAAGGAGAATAAACCTCTATACTTGACAATGACAAAAATTTTGGCCGAGAATTTGCAGCATATATATGGATGTCTAGTCCCTAACAAATACAACATTATTAGGAGAAAAAGTGGAACACTAATATCTACATGAAATTGAAAAGAAAACTTTACAGATATTACCCGAGTTGATTACAAGTCTGTGGAAATAAAATTTCCTATAAAAGAAAGTGAATATCAATTAGAGAGATTAGGAACAAAACTTTATATGCGCTATAAAGGGGCCAAAATCTTTGCAAAGTAAAAGTTGCAACAAATAAATGAGTAACTTTTTTTGCTTCCAATAATTATCAAGTACAAGACTAATATCTATGATATCTCACTTTGACTAAAGGGATGAACCAATCAACCAAGTCACTCTCCTTCATCTGAGATCCAATTCGACACAAAGACTCAACAGCTTTTTCTCTCACACATGTCTCCTCAACTGTGCAAAGGGTCTCCAAAGGTGGGAGCAAAACATGGGCATGATCCACTCCTCCTACATAAGGAATAAACACCCCCAACTCCTCCGCCATTGCCAAAAGCACCTCATCGTCATCATCATTATTTTCACTAAGAAAAGGAATTAGTTCCTTCCTCGTTCGCTCCTCACCAAGAGCACGTGCAATAGTTGATAATCTACGAATTGAATTCAGCCGTAACTGAATATCATCATTCTTTAACTCGTCTATCAGAACAGCTATAGGATAAAGCGGTTCATCAACCATAGACATGGTCGCTCACAGCCTCTTAAATAGAAACTGAAAGAAAAACAACTGCAGGAAAGCGAAAGTATTCATCAGATGTATCTCTTCAAAGTGCATCTCCAACCACAAAATGAAACTTCTACGAGCATGTAAAACGAAAAAATGGAAGCAATCAAGAAATCAATCATATATGTCCACCACTTGCTCGAAACTACTTCTAAAAAATAATAATAGGAATTCCGTATTTAACATTTCACTACAAACCAAAACTTCGAGATCTGGACAATTCAAAACCACAGGCTCAAGTGAATCAATCTAAAACCAAAAAGATCGCGAAAGCCTCTAAATAGTACAAAATTAACAGATAAGATCCATCAAGAAATTATCAATCTCAAAAACGAAGAAGTTTAATACACCTACTTGGTCGAAAAACAAAGAAAAATATTTCGATTTGAATCGAAACATGCAAATACTCATACAATCAACAGATAAAAATTAATTAACTAAACGGATAAATAAATTAAGAAGATCCTCTTACCGATCTCAATGAGTTCCCGCCGGCAACCTGAGAATTCCTCACAGAGAGAGACAGAGAGATTTTTTTAAGAAAAAAGTTGCGTTATTACTTATTATTGATTTTTTCTACAGTTTTAAATCTTTTGAACGGCTGATTCGGTAATTGTTTTTTTTTCTTCAATTTCCCGCCCTTTTGGAGGCCCAATGAGTAAAGGCCCAAAACTTTTGGGCCCATTCACTTCTATTATATATATTTTTAATTTCTTTGGATTTATTTACTCAATTTTTAATAATATTTCGGTTTACTCTCTCATGATTTAAGTTATTTAGATTTTTAAATAAACTCTTATATTTTAATTTTTTAAAATTTTATTTTCTAAAATTTTTATTAAAAAATAACGACAAAATAGATATGAAATAATATGTACATCTCAACCAATCAAATGTTAACAATATGATAATTTGATTCAATTATTAAACTCGATATAAATTAAT
>JANZXV010000001.1:369472-381193 GCA_027576455.1 Erythroxylum roigii | reverse complement strand
ACAAGTACAATTTCATTGAGTTATATATAATAATAAGTCTCCTAATAAATTGTCTTAAAATTTTAGATTGAAATATAATGTTTATTATTTTATATAATTTTAATTTTTTAATAAAAAACTATAATTTTAAAATTTCATAAATTTAAGTTAGATGGATAATAATTAATAAAGTAATAAATGATTATGCATGACATGTCGAGTTGAAAATATTAATAAAATGAATTATATAAGAAAAGAAATATTTCTCTAAATTCCTTTAAAATCCATCAAATTAGAACATTATTTTTTAAAAATATATAAATTTAATGCTCACATTAGCATACCTCAATGATACCATAGGAAGCTTCGTCGAGCTGTAGAACAATATTGTTCTCTGAAGCAATTTGCTTGAGCACTTTCATTTTGCTCTCCATGTCAGGTTGCCTGGTCGAAAGATTCTGTACCATCTAAACCCAACAAATCCCTGGATTTTAGTTTTTTTTAATCTCAAAATGGAAAATATTAAAATCAATTATTTATTGGATCTGTGATAAAAAGATGATGTGGTGTCAAAATTCATGAATATGTTCCTTCATTAGGTTCATACTGAAGATCTCCTATGTAAGTAGGCTCCCCAGATCCAACAAGTAGTATCAAAACTGATGGTTCAGCAAGAGACGAGTATGGAGATGGTAATCAGATCTCGTGGTTGCCTCCCCACAAGAAAAGTAAGGAGATTCCTGATGGGCCTAGACTAGTGGAGTAGAAGGTCTTTTGGTGACGTCATATACTCGAGCTGTCAAGAAAAAGACTTTCGCTCAAGGAGGAGCCCAAGTCTAATGTGGAAGTTCACACTTGAAGGGAAGATTGTTAGGATGTCAAGTGAGAGTAGGAATCTCACATTGGAAAGAGACGAAATTATTGAATGATATATAAGAGAAAATGACCCATAAATCTAATATCTTAAAGTTTTGGATTGAATTGTGGTGTCAAAGTTTATGAATATGTTCCCTTACTAGATCCATGGTAAATGGACTCTCCAGATCCAATAGATACAGCAAAATAGGTAAATTTTCGAGTTATCTTCGTTTATGCAATTTCAGGATTGATATCAAGTCGATAACTTGGAGATTTAAGTACCTTGAGATTGACTCCACAATTGTTGCGCAAATCAATAGCACGAGAAACGAATTCCTTGCCATACCAAGAAGTGAAAGCAGCTCGAATTTCCTGAAGTTCAGGGAATTCACCACATCTCGAAGAAGCATAAATCAAACTTGAGATTGTCTCTTTCAGTTCACCAGGACACTCTCTGCAACCAAAACAACCAAACCTGATCAGTAACCAACAATCTGACAGAACTAAACCAATTATCATACCATCATACCAACCTGTCTTGTTCAATGAGGTTGACCCTTTCAATCAATAGATTGAAGTTGCTCTCCATCATTTGGAAAACATCTAACATGTTCTGCTCCTTGATCACAATCTCAACCTGTCAAAAATTACCAACAAAGTCTAGAAAATTCTAATATTACATGAAAAAGAGAAATAAGAATGAAGTGGGTTATATATACAGATAGGTATTAATGAGTTATATATGGTCCTCTTTAGAAACCTGTCACCAAGAACAGTTTTCATGTGAGAAGAGTACATGTTATGTAAATACTATTAACAGACTGAGCCATGATCAGAGAACTCTTACACGAAGAAGGGCACGTCCATGCTGTCCTTGTTCAAGAAGCTGAACAACATCAGAACGAGCTTGGTTACTCCTAACCTGACGTTGGTTCTTGAAAATAGCAATTCGAGAAACAGCAAGATTGGCCATTGACTTGAACTTTGAGGCCTTGAATGATCTTCCAAATAAAGCATCAAGCTTCTTCCCCATCCCCATGCTCAGAAAAAATAAACACAGACGATGAGAATAGAAAGCTTGACGGTCACAGAAGAAGAAGAAGAAAAGATAAGAAGAGCAAGTGAAAACAAACAAATGAAGGCTTATTTGCGACTTTTCAGGTGACGACGATGACAGAGACTTCTGAAACTGGACAGGTTGGTACTCGGTTGCTACTACGTGTTTTTTTTATGGGATTTTCTTAGGAGCTAAGACTTGTTCTTGTTTTCATATTTTATTTTTGCATGGGAGTGTGAACTGAGTATTGAAACATACACAGTTTCATTCAACCAAAAAAAAAAAAAACATACACAGTTTCAAGCGCGTTTGGTTTGACTTCGTCACTCCTCGGTTTCCTTCCAGGAAAATTAACGATTTCTTTTGAACGACAAAAAGAAGAAGAAAGTAGAAATTTTCGGAGTATTATATCAGAATTTATATTATAATCCATCTTTAAAAAATTCATCCGATTCGATTCGATCAGTTTAACTGTAAAAATCTTAAATTATACAATTTTTCGATTCAGTTTATAACTTTTCAGTTTGATTTATTTTGATAATTCTTGATGTTAAAAACTGATCGGCCAATTTTTATAAATTAATGCAATTTTATAAATTAAAATAATTAAATTAATTTTTATTTAACAATTTTTTTTAATTGGACTTCAAGTTTTTCTATAAAATGTTGCCATATTAAATGCAAAGTATATTTATATACAAACAAATAAAATAACTTATTCTCTTACCCAATATTATTAATGAGAATAAATTTATTATAATATATTACGTCGAGTTGCTAGAGTAGAAAAGTACGGGGTCAAAAAATCTTGTGTTCGATTTTACCTACCTACACTCTATCAATCACGCTTGTCGTACAGAACTTGCTAAATTTAGAATATTCGATTGACGTGATTTACAAACTATTGCATTAATCCGAAAATTTATTCAATACACATTTAAAGAGTAGTGGCTGCAAATTCCTCCGTTTAATTAAAAAAAAACTTTAGCTCAAAATTTTTTAATCAATATTACCAGTTTTCACTAATAATTTTGACATTTTTGGTTTTATTATTTTAAAAAAATCATGATAATTTTAACAATTAAATCGAATTGCCGTCTACGAAAACATAACTCATGATTTACCCTTTTGACATGAAAATTTCACCAATCTCTGACTACTACTGCGCACGCAAACCCGAGCCGGCAGGTTACGTACGGTACGTTCAAGAAAAAACGAAGGGACACGACAACGAAAGTACATATCACTGTATACAATATTCAGAGAAGGAAAACACTTGTTGTTGACTCTCTCTCAGTTGCTATTTCTTCCTTAAGCAACAATGTCTACACTCTTCCAAACGAAATCTCCCGTAATTTTACCGAACCAATTCTCTAGAAGGAACTCAACATGCGACTCTCGGTATATTACGTAACAGTATAATCAACCAATGAAAGCATCAACACAACACACACTTCCATTCGCGTCTTGTGGCCGTAACACTAGTCTTTGAACTATTGAAACTTCAAAGAGACGTCCCTTAAAGTCTTGGGGCTTTCATTTTCAAGGAAGTTGTCATAGTGAAGCCACACGCAAGTTGCATTAAAAGCCAACCGACCGTTCTAAATTTTATAACTCAAATTTCCAATTCCTCCCGTAATTGTGAGGACAGGACTGAAAAGTAAAGGTAGATAATTCAAAGTCATTATTTAGAGTTATACTTTATTTTTAGATATTTATAAAAATAACACGGAATAAATTAAATTAATAATCACAATTTTGAATAATGATAAAATCATCAATTAATTACAGAAATGTTATCACATAAAAACAAAAATATACAATGAGAATTCTCAATTTCAATAAATAACTAATACATTAGAAAACTAAAATTAGAAACTCAAATCAACCAATTCTGTTCTTAAATTCTTAATCATAAGAACATAAAATTACATTGTACTGAGCTTCCAACACCTTCTAAGCGATAAATTCCGTCAAAAACATCGTCGCTTTGTAACACGTGATAAGACATGACTTCCAAAGTTGTTTATTTTAATTTAATTTTTTAACACTTTAGTTATTTCAATTTTAAATTATGAAAAAGCTTAATAACAAAACATCAATTCGGATATTATCACTCGGAATAGCCCGAGCGAGTTCCAAGTGGTATCACGTGAATCAATTAATCAAAGACACTAAAAGCTTCCCAAGTTGGTTGAACGTTTCTTACTTTGAGCAAACTTGTTCAAAGGGCATAAGGCATCAAATTAGGTAGAAATTTACACACCTGAATTCACGAAACGGCGTTTAGAAAAGAAAACTAAAACTATTACTTTAACGCCAAACTAAACTTTTTTTGAGTCTTATAATCTCAGTTACCTCCTTGACAGGAAGAATCAACTTTCTTGTATGAATCAGGCAGACATGGTTTTGCTCAGAAATCAAAAAAGCAGGACAATATCCATCCGTTGCATTTAGATCACTTTCCCAAGGTATGAACAAGATAAAATTGGCATATTACAACAATTTGATCGCCGAAAAGTGCATCGGGAGAATTCTAAACTTCTGACGAGTCAGTGAATGAATAGCCAACAGGAAGCATTATGAGACTACCACAGACTATTACTTGCGACACCTAAAATCCTCAAATATGGCCCATTCCAGTTTTTACAAAGAACAGCCCTAAGAACACAACTGGTTAGTCCTTACCGAATCTGCAAACTCTCTAACTTCCTTTTGCAGACTGGTGAAACCCTAATTCTCCATAACTAAAAGATGCAGAAGATGGTATTCTTAAACAAGCTATAATGTTGTTAAAACACATCAGACTCCAAATGGACACATAACCAGAAGCACCAAAAGGCAACATTTTACAGCCACTGCCATCACGGGTCGAATTTCACATATATAAAAACAGAGTAGATGGAACCAACCTTAAGTGACATTTCTTCACGATGCTTCATCTAAACTAAACTGATCAGAGGATGAAAAAAGAATTCAGCACCAAAGAATACTAATCGGTCCCAAAGAGGAAATAGCAGGGATTGACACTGGTGCGGTGGACTTTTAACATGTATCTTTCCAGTGCCCTTGAATCCATGTATAAGAAAAAAGCGGCTCTAAAAAGCAGAGAACAATGTCCACCTTAGGTTCCAAAACAATGGTCAACAGCTCCAAGTTGCACAAAACTTGATTGCCCACAGAACCAAATAAATTCAAACAAGCAGTAGCAGAAGCAATAAATTGGTCCTTGATCAATTATGCCTGTCTAGTACTTCTAAAAGTTGCCAAAAGTTGCCCATCTCTTACTTTTATATTTGGCAAAAGAACACAGTAAAAAAGGAATGGTATTACGATGTTAAAGAGGCTCCAACCACCGAGACATTACATGAGAGAGGTAGTTGCTATCTGAGCTAACGCATCATCGGCAATTTAGATTTCTTTATACACACAACCATAATGGACTATCAAGATATTGTATTTTCAAACACACAAGCATTAAAGGGCGCATCAAACAACCATGAGAATGAAGATACTTACTAGAGCTGCATCACGTCACACAGTGCTCTGAAAAAAAATGAAATAACATGATGTTAATATTCTCCTCAAAATGAAGAATAACAATAGCCTATGGCCCATGAAGGGGAGGTAAAAACATAAGCTAAAGAACAAAGCAAAGAAAAGTAAAAACAAGAACCAGATTGCTTACCAAAGTAAGCAGCCACTTCAAGAGCGCAGCACCACATCCCCAGAGCAAGTGCCTCAGAATGAGAGACCATGGATCAGGTGTATGCAACTCATTAGAATGCAGTTTACATAAATCTTACAAAGAATTTACCATAACGAAACATCATCTTCACCATCTATGCATCAGAGAAGACAATTTAAAATGACGATACCACTACAGAACACAAATCTTATACAAACATGTATGATGGGACAAAGATATGTGTGTCGTGGAAGAAGATATCACTTGACAAGCATTTTTAAGAACACGTCAATAAAAACAGTAATCATTCCAAGAATAATCACCAGATGTACGATAACAAACCCCTCCAACAAAAAGCATATAGAATTCAACTTGTGTGGAAATAATCAAGACATGAACTTGCAACGGTTTCAAAGAACTCCTAATGAACAAACTAAGGTACCTTCTCCCGGATGCCCTTTTAAGCATCTAAGCACTGGAGGAATGCCTCAAAGCAGGGTACAGAAATCCTGAACCAAAAATATAATTAGACTCCCCAGGACCCAAAGGATTCAAACAAATTTAAACAGAAGAGGAGATAGTCTGCAGAAAACTAGAAGAAGACCAAACAATTGAAAACATTAATATTCAGAACAAGGTAAAATCTACAAATGAGAAGTGAGAATTTCCATCCCTTCTTTCCTTATTAGAATCATAGTAAGTCCAATTGCACCAAGTATGTAAAGATACAGAAACTACAATATATAAAATAAGAACCAGATCTGATCAATTTTTTCACAATGTTTATATAAACAATGATTACAAGGTGTAAAAAACGCCTTTGGCAAGTTGTCTTACGATAGAAACAGTACATTCGACCGAAAGAACCTCCAGTAAAAGTCCCCAACCAAACCACCACTTTTGGCTTCAACCACGCCTTAGAACTGTCCAATGCTTATACGCCATCGAAGAGAAGATAAAAGACAGATAACTCTCAATGATTAGATTTCTGAATGTGAATTAGGTCATAATGTACAAATTATCTAGTGCAACATCATTTCTTTGAGTCAGAAAATCAGCAACATGGTTCACTTGCCCGTGATGAATGGATGAGCTAGTGCTTGAGAAACAGTCATCCTCTTATCTGGGTCCAACATGAAAATTTTGTCTAGAAGGTCTTTAAAATGAGCAAGCGTTTTTGGATCCTCGCCTGGAGAACCTTTAATGATGGAGCTAATATCTTTCTGTTTTATATTTAGAATCATCCTCTTTATAGTCTGCAAATGCACGAGTAGAAAATGCCAGTTGATATGAGAGGTAATAATAATATAGGGTTAAAACACTAGTGGAACAAATGCCAGCATACCTTTTGAGTAACCGGATCATCTTCTGCAGCATGAAAATTCAAATCGTGGTCAAAATGTTGATCAACAAATGCACCCTGGAAAATGAAGTCCAGTAGAGGGGTACAAGCATTAGCTAAGTGAATTAAATTATAAAATACAGGTTGAAGTTTTGAGCTCAATCAGGTCCCCTTATTGTTTTCAAGGACAGAACATATCCTGCATGATGTCTTTTTTCAACGTGGTTAGTAGCTTTGATCAACCATCATCAACATCACCAGAATGAATAAAGGATACCTACCTTCCTAAGCATCTTCTTCGGAAATGGACCTTTCAATTCCATATGAAGTCGCAACATATCATTATTTGAAGGACCAGGAAAGAGAACTTTCCCAGTGTAAAGCTCATACAAACAGCAACCAACAGACCACATATCCATGGGATGATCATAGGACAAGCCAAGAACTGAAACCAAATTACATAGAGAAGTTATTGATACTCTAAAATTTGAAAATAAAATATTGTCAAAAAAGTAGACATTCCCATGTTTAATTTTGTGCAAAAAGTAAACATCATGCAAGACGATGACTGATATGAAAATGTTATGTACAAGATCGAAAAGGATCCCAAAAGCTTTTCAACTACATAGTAAATTATCAAACATAACAAACATATTCTAACCTCTGATTTTTTAAAACAGGTATCATGCCTTACTGATGTCACCAGTACCAATGAAAACACAATTTCCTTCTACAAACTTGTACATTAACAGTACTAAACTAGTGATCTAGTGCACTAAATGAGATAAACTAACAAAACATTAGATAACATATGAAAAACTGAAATCCCAGATGAAATGAGGAGCTTGGAACAAACTGGAAAATGGAACCTCAAACTTCAGAATACGGTTATAAAACCAGCTTTGAACTAATAAAATTTACCAACTACGTACATGCATCCAGTATTTAACATTAGTACTTACTAATTTCTGGAGCCCGATAAAAACGGCTAACAAGGTAAGGTGTAACTTCATTTTTTCCAGAAAACATAGCATTACCGAAATCACAAAGCTTAAGCACATTTTTTGCCTCATTCACCTGCATTAAAAGTTGAAGGAAAAACATATGTAAAGCTGAGTATTCATGGCAGATTTCATTAGAGTAACAAGTGGCCAGAAAAGAGTACCAAACATACCAACATGTTATCAGGCTTTATATCACAGTGAAGAACCCCACAATTCTTTAAATGCTTCAGCGCAATGAAAAGCTGTTTTGCATATGCTCTGACAGCAGTAAGCTTCAGGCCAATATTGCGACCAAATTTTTTTAAAACTTCACGAAGGTTCATATGAAGAGACTCAAAAACTAAACAAAGATGATTTCTATACTTGAAACTAGAAAGATAACGAACGCAGTGCCTCCGGTTTTCAGGATCTGCACCAGCTAGTTTCTGCAGTATCTGAACCTCTAACTGACCTGCCTTGTGCCTATACCACAAAGATGCGCGAGCCTTCAGAACAACACAGGAAAAGAAGTAAAGCAGAAAAATAGATAACAAATAATATAATCACCTACATTGTTTCATTATTACGAATAATTTTTATAGCCACTTCTTCAGGCTCACCGTTGCCTGCTTTCAAATCCTTTGCTCGGACTACTGTGGAAAATACACCTTTACCATGAGCGGCAGCAATTTCATATCGTCCGTCAAGCAATTCACCAAATCGATAACCTGAAGAGAAATAGATGATTAAATATAATAGAAAAATAACAATAGAAGAAAGGAGAACTGCCAAGATAAAAAGGCCATAAAGTGAACAACTCAAGGAGCAACCCGAACTCATTTCTTAGAAAAAAAAAACGTAATAACTAGTAGCTTGTATGTACACTATCTATCCCCATTTCCCCATTTCAAAGAAGGTACAAACCATCAAACTTCAATAATAGGACAACTTTTAGCCTATCAGAAACCAACCCCAGTGCAACAGTGTATAAAATTATCATCAACAATTCTTCATCTTGACATTCTCTAATTTGACTTCAACATTAAAACCAGAATCCACAAGAAAACAAAAGAACCTAGATGCAAGGAAGACAGACACACACTTAAGCAGGAGATCACATGAAAGCGGAAAACAGATGCAGGTTTTAATAGAAGTCTAAACATAAGATCACTTATAACAGCCTTTTTAACGGACATATTTCCTGTTTTGCCAAAGGACTTCAAGATGAGACATCTCAGAGCCGGAAGAAGTAACAAAGCAAAAGATAAGAGTAAAGATAAAGAGCAACAGCTTTTTCAATACTTACTGTAATACCCCTCAGCATCATCCCAGTTGTCATGAAGGCCACTTACAATTAGCAAACCATCTCCTTTGCCCTGAAAAACACAAAGATAAAACTTTTGCCATTTTGATTTACTGATGTCATAAACAGCAGCTACAAAAATCATAGATCACAGAGCAAATTACCTGTTTTCGTACTCCAGTAGGTGTCTCTCCAAATATATCATCACAGTACTTTTCATCTGATCTCTCACCCTTCACAAATTCAAATAAAATGTATCATTAGCTAAACACCTGAACAGACAAAACTATTCAAGAGTTAATCTACTTTCATTGTAAAATGAATATACCTTTGGAGAACCCTCACCAAGTCCTGCCCCTCCTAAAGCTCTTTCAGAAGGTTGCATTCCGTTTTGATGAGGTGATTTCCCCACTGAAACTAATGGCTCAGGACCAAAAATATCCCCATGATCCTTCCAACCTTCAGCTGTAGCAACATTGACAGTTTGCACTGGTTTAGCTGGATGTTCACCAAAAGTCGGTGATGATTTCACAGGTACTGCTGCAAACTCCTTATCTGATAGAAATGACAATATCATTAAAACATGATGAACCTAACCAAATAGCAATAAGCATAAATAAAGAGGAATGTAGGGTGGTAAGAGTCCAACACAAACTAGGCCAACATTCTCTAGTGGAATGTTGAATCCATAAATGACAAATGGAACCTAACAATTCAATCTCGGCCAAGAGTTACAGACCAAATTTTGCCCACTTATGAAGCATTACAGCTTAAAATACCTCTAACAACTTGCAATCTAACATAAAATAACATGCTCATTGATAAAATGTAAAAGTTGGAATGAAGATAACACTAAGGTCAGAATAGTTTATTCAACATGTATAACTTGTTATATCAGCCTTGCTTCCGACAGGTCAACAAATAAACATAGCTATCTTGTATCAAAATATATAAAATTCACAAAGCAAACTAAGTTCTAAAATTATTTAAAAGACACCTTTTAGCGCATTCTCTGACTGTGGGCTGTTATGCTGTTGTGGCTTTTGATTCTTATACTTTTCAAGAATAGCTTGCCTTCGCTTTCTACTCTCCTCCTTAATTCTATCAAGATCTTCTTCCTGCTCAGCTAGTTTAAATTTAATCCTTTCTTCAAAATCATCTTGTTCAGCTTCATCTCTACAGCCAACACAAGAAAACAAGTATGATAAAGTCTGCATGCATCATGAAAAAAAAGAACGCATTCTAGGAATCCACGATACAATACCTTTTCAATTTGTCCCTGGTACTTTCAAGAGAATCACTGTTTGCATTAGATAACCTTTCTGAATCGCTGTGCAGTTCTCTAACTCTATCCCTATATTTATCATTTAGTCTACCCCTATCCTGCTCCCTTTCAGTCAACCGATCATGATTCCTGATTCTCTCACTGTCCCTATACCTATACCTATCCCTATCCCTATCCCTATCCCTCTCACTCTCCCTATTTCTCTCACTAATTTTAACTCTGTCACTGCTCTTAGCTCTATCCCTTGGTCTCTTTCTATCAAGGTCATCCTCCCTGTCCCTGCTCCATCCCTTTTGTCTCTCAGCTCTACTTTCTGCTTTTGATTCTCTATCTCTGCTCCTACCTCTTTCTTTCTCTCTTCTCCGTTCCTTGTCCACTTCTCTTTCTCGGCTTCTGTCCTGCTCCCTCTCTCTTCTTCTGTCCATGTCCCTATCCCAGCTCTTTTCCCAGTCTTTGTCTCTTCTTTGATCTCTATCCATCTCCCTTTCCCTCTTACTCTCACTTTCCTTTTCTCTCATATAATCCTTGTCTGTGATTCTCTCCCCTTCCCTATCCTTTCTCCGTTCCATGTCTGCCTCCCGGCCTCTGCTCCTCTCCTGTTCCTTCTCCCTTCTCAATACCCTATCCATCTCCCTCTCTCTAACTCGTCCACTCCATTCATATTTGCTATCCTCTACGCCATGATATTTTTTATGACTTGCACTGAATTCTTGCTCCTTTCCTCTTATCAAATCTCTCCTCAAATCCCTCTCATGCCTAATCTTTCTCTCATCATCAGTCATTTTCTCAGCCCTGTCATAATATGGCCTTCCTTTCATAATAGTATCATCTTCTACAATGCTACGGGAAAGAGATCTCTCCCTACTGACATCATGTGACCTTGATCTCCTAGAATGAAACCCATCCTTGTACTTATCACATGACGGAGAGCGTGTGAGTTTCATGTTCCCATCCCTATCACTTTCAGAAGATGATGACTTCCTCACATAGTCAAATTTGCCTTCATTACTGTCATACATATCAGTATCATCATGACTCCGGTTGTGACTTCCCCTTGAAGCAGATCTAGATCCTCCGTGGCACTTCGTATCTTTGTCACGATGTTCACTATCCAAACCCCCATTGGACACAGCTTTTGGCTCAGCTCTCGGAGATAATTCATCTTGATACTTAGTCTTAGAATCTTTTTGCAAATTGATCCCTACATCTCCCAAAGGATCAGTCTC
>JANZXV010000001.1:330808-341831 GCA_027576455.1 Erythroxylum roigii | reverse complement strand
GATTTTATAACATTTTAATACCAGTTGATCCTTTTAAACTTTAAATCTTTTTATACTAATTTAACTTATTTTTAAAACATTGAATCAAATTTAAGAAAAAAAAGGAGTCCCAAAATTTGAATTTTAATGAAAAGCTGAAAATGATTTTGTGTGCTCTCCAATTAAATAAAGCTTCCCAAGGCAAGCTCATGATCATTCAAGCCAAGTTGAGATTTATTTCTAAATACTATATAACACTTATACTATTTTATATTGTTATAACAACTTAACACTTATTGAAACGATAATTAGAATTAAATAATTAAGTTAGACTAATTAAATTTTATCAAAGACTTAAACCACTTGCTAAAAACCTTATTCCCACAATATTCAAATTGAGATTTCATCTACTTTAGAATTTAAAAAAAATCAATACCAAATAATAATAATTAAAAAATTTAATTAGTTCAACCGGTTTAATTGTAAAAATTTTAAACTTTTAACTTTTTCTTTCAGTTTTAAATTTTATGATTTGATTTATTGTAATAATTTGTGTTTGAAAAAAATTAATCAATTGTTAATTAAGGGTCAATTTTTGTAAATTAATAAAATTTTATAAATTAAAATTAATTAAGTAATTTTCAATTAAGAATATTTATTTGAATTAAATTTCACATTATTTGATAAACAAGGACAATTTCTTTTAATCATATTTTAAATTATTTAATTTTATTCAAAAAAAATTGAAGGCTTATATCGATTGAACTTTTTAAATCTTAAAGTTATTTTCTTTTTAATTTAACTTCTGGTTTAATTTTTAAAACATTACTAAATAGACTTGATCCAATTGAAAATTAATTGGATTCAACAATTAAGTTTTATATACACGAGTCGATTTGATTCATCAGTTAAGTTTTAAAATTTTAAAATATATTTAAAATTTTAAAAAATTCAAACTTTCACCTATTTATCTTAACATTCCTACCAAAAATAGCACATCAAATTCTCATGTTCCGGTTACTCTATTTCAACCCTGTTCTATTAAATCTCATCTATACATTTATGTAAAGTCTACATAAATGTGTGAATAAGATTTAATGGAACAAGATAGAAACACCGTAACCAGAATAAGGGATCTTATCCCCCAAAATAGACCCACCGGTTACATAGTCAGGTTAAATTCTGACTTTGTAGTAAAAAGATTGACATAATTACTTCTACACTTCGCTGAATATGATCATTACAAATAATTTTATAACAGCCAAAAAATATGTAATAAGGAGAAAGAACTGTGAAGGCAAATTTGCTCAAGTAGCTTTCTTGCCTACTTCTGGAGCTCAATATGCGGGGAAAGTCCCAGTATGTGCTCCGGCATGAAATCGTGCCGCGTCAGGATTCCAACAACGGGAGGCCTCTGCAAGGTAGAAACAAGAAAACCCCGTTTTCTGTTATTAGTTGAACCCAAGTTCTCAAGCTGCATTCATGTCTAATTATATATATATATATATATGCCATGTACAAAGCACACAAAGAAGTAAAAATCTTACTCCTGGAGTCTTTGGCACCACACACAAGTGTCTAAGGCCAAGCTCACGGAAGAGCACGGCGGCTTTAGCTAGAGACATGGTCTCAACCACGGTGAATGGTGATGTATTGGTTATGGGGTGAAGATCAACGTACATCTCCATCTCTTCGTCGTTTATGTCCAGATCCTCCAACTTGACACCCTTACCTGATCCTGTCTTTGCAAAGTCATTTGCCCTGAACCTATTCATGATCATTGATCCAGTCATTACTCGCTGCTTAGTGAACTTCTTCCCTTTCAGCAACACAAGCAAATGAGACCTCAAAACAAGCCCGCACAACTCTGGGGCATTGGTGTAAGGTGGCTCGTCAATTACTGGGAAACCATTGTGCCCTGTTAGTTTTAGAATGTGTACAATGTTTCCCACCTTTTCAATCCCAGAAAATGTCATTAACGGACCAGAAACCACATCGCCTGCAACCAAATGCCTCATGTATGGTTCTGCATGGGCTTCCAAATATGGCAATCCTTTCATTTTCACAATTTGATCATAAACACCCTGATTGAAACAATCAGCAACGGTCTTTGAAATGAGGAGAACTAGCATCATCAGTGGAAGCATCAAGAGATCATTTGTAAGTTCAAGGAGTATGACGCAGAGAGAAACAGTCATCCTCATGGTGCCACCAAGGAATGCAGCAGCTCCAAGAAGGGCAAAAAGACCCACATCAAGATCAGAGACAGGACCAAGCAGGGTTCCAACAAGACGGCCATAGGACGACCCAGCAAGAATGACAGGGATGAAGAGTCCAGACGGAATAGCAATGCCATAAGTTATAATGCCTAGGAAGTAGATTGCAACAAAGAAAATTAGAAGGCTGGAGAGAAGAAATTGCTTCTCAGTGCCAGCGCTTAGTAAATTGCGGATGGCATCATCATTGGTGTTGAAAAAAAGCGAGGCCAGGTCATTGTAGTGATTAGGTGGACACTGAAAATTCTTGTAATTGCCAGAGCGACCTGCAGTGGGGCACTGCTCCCCGAGATCAGAAGAACAAGGTATACATGTTGAAAGCCACGGGACACCAAAGGAGCAACAAGAGGTCAAGCAAGAAATGATCATCACTAGCAGGATCTTAAACATAGGACCCTTCCTGCATTACATTAACAGAATCAGCAAAAGCAGTAAACGATACAAGTTCTGACTCACACTGTCATTCAGAACAGTATAACATAAATAAAGGCATCGTTAAGATGGGATTTCCAGGAAAAATCTAACCTAAGCAACAAAAAATCCAGAAACTTGATAACTCGTTTAAACTTACGTGCTGACTATGTTCCAAATAAAGCAAGTTTCATACATAGATTCTTTTATGTCCCACTCTGACTCTACAACTTATAGTAACACTTCAACAGATATTGATTTGATGGCTAACTAGAATTATGCACCAAATAAAGAGATTTTCCAGGAAATACCCATTGATGATGCTGTAAACACGAAGAACTTTGCCAATACAGAAATTGTAGAAGCTTCCTAAAATTCCTCCAATTACTCCAAGGAATATAACTGCTATTAGATCAGGGGTATTATAAGCTGCCTTAGCTGAATTAACATCGAACATTATCAAACCTCCTTCACCAAAAAGCCCACACTGCCCAGTCCTACAGAATTCTATACAGCCTCTCAATACAACGGCCACTACAGCTGTTGTGAAGAAAGTCCTCCAAAGGAGAGCACTCCTCCACCTGATTCATCAAAAGAAGGGCACAAGGTAAATCTGATAATTCACAAAAAGTAGAAACAAAAACTCTGAGAATTAAATTATAGCCGAAAAAGGAGGAGTCATGGCAGGATTTAAAGATATCAAATAATTAAAAAAGTAAGAAATCCATAACAATATTCTATATTTAACATATAAGTAGAAATGGAAGATTTCTTATGAAGCCAAACAATTTGTTGAACTTCCCTCGATCATAACTTCAGTAGTTAAATCCAAAGTGGATAAATGATCCCCTTATAGCCAGTAGCTAGCAGCACTTTCATAGGAATAAGGTACACATTTCTTCACAGTTTTGATCCTGCTCAATCTAGGTTCTAATGAATCAATGTCCACTAAATGGATCAGATGAAATCGTGAATTATAAATATATCTTGTACTGGGATTCATTGACTTGAAAAAATGAGCAAAAAGGAATCTTGTAAGCAAAAGATAAGAATTTACAAGGAGATACAGGCAGACATGTCATAGCTTAACACTATTGCAACTTGGAGGAAATTTAGTTATTGTCTCAACTTGTTCAAGTGGGATGAAATATATATGACTATTAAAAGAAATACAACAAAAAGCAGAAGCCTGAAAGATTAAAAATGAAAAACATACCAAGAAGTCACTTCCTCAAGGGCAAAAAGGACCCCACCAACAGGAGCACGGAAGGCAGCAGCTACGCCAGCAGCAGCACCACATGTGACCAAATCTCTACGATCCCTATCATTTTTGAAGTATCTAAGCCATTGCCAAGTCAAATGATACTTGCGAGAGCCACCCTGGCCAAGGAAGTTAGCTATACAAGCACCAGTGTGCACCATGGGTCCCTCCTTCCCCACAACAAATCCAGCAGCAACCCCGAGAATGGAGCCAAATATCTGAGGAATTTAGGGTTAACTTGAAAATCATCTTAAGCAATTAAAATAAATGTAAGTGAAAGTGCATGAACTTCCTAAAAACCAATAAGTTTTCTGTATGAAACTTTCTCCATTCATCTTGATTAATTATGTTGCATATATGCAATGAACCAAAGGCATAACTAAAATTCAGCAGCTGAGCCATCTGAGCTACCGCTAAATATATGAACTCCGTCCCATTTTATCTACTCCATGCATTCAAAATTCAGTTGTAGCTAAAGTCTTGGATGCTTCATGCTTAAAGCTGCTGAGTACAATCCACTGAAAACCTCCTCAGTTTCAGCTTATTCACTTCCAAGTTATCCTTCTTTCCAGAACTCTCTACTTAATGCAGCATTGGTCTTCTATTAATTACATTGTTTCCTTATTTCTCAATCCATGCCAACTCTATATTGTTCTTGTCAAGAAATGAGAAAAGTCATCACCAAGAAACTAGTTCAGATCTTCATCATGTAAATTATTCATCTTACTGAGAAGCTGTTGTCGATGGCTTCGTTGGGAAATCTTATACCAGAAAAGGAAAGCTTCAGAGTTGATATTCTCTTTTAAATTCGGTTTATTGTTTCCTATTCCGTAGGTAGTTTAGAGATATAGGACTTCTATAGTTATTTTCCTATTCTTATTCCGTAGGAAGTTTAGAGGTATAGGACTTCTATTATTATAATAAGACTGATCCTTATTTAAAGGAACAACACAATTAGGAATTCGATAGGCACAAGACTTCTATATCTGTAATATGACTGATCCTTATTTAGAAGGACAGAAGGGAAATAAAACGTAGTTCAGAGTTTAATCAAAACCAAGATATTGGAGTTCTCTCTTATCGAACTCTAAGGTGTCAGTCTCCCTTGAATGAGTCTGAAACTTTATTCAAAATAGGTAGACAAAGGAGTCGCAACGAAGGGAAGAGAGTTGAATTTGATTTTCCACTCAATCGCCCGATAACTCGATCCTATTCTCAGAGATATAACACATAGTGCTAACTGCATAGTTTGTTGCTGTTCTAGAAAGGCCCGTTTCTTTCAGGCAGGCATTGTTGCAATATACATATGCTACTTTGTCTAAGTTGACATGCTATATGGAGTTGCTATAGGTCCAATGCATTTGGGTGCTCATACAAAGTATATGATCCCCTTTATCCATGGTTTAGATGTTGTGTTGATTGTTGATGTAACTAATGATCATGTAGATGTCTCAAAAATTGCAGGCCTTGGGGTATTGTAAGATAAAAGAAATATAGTCTGTTATGAATACGGTTTTTGTGTGAATATCTGTTTGTCTTTTGGTACCCTATGTTCTAGTAATAGTTGAAGGGATTTCTGCCTATTTCTTGCTAAATCTTCATATGTGCTAAAAACCAAAAAATCCTTTTTGCCACTTAAAATGTCTTAGAAATACTTCTACTTCTCTTGTTAATGTTCAGCTTTGTAACATTTTACCTCATTTTTGAGATCAAGCTCAATCCATGGCAATGCCGTATCATGCCAAGTGATCTAAAAAATTTTCACCCAGGATTGTTACATGGGACCTGGAATTGTTACTCATTGACTTTTGGTTCACCACGTAATCTTAGCAAATATGTTCAAAGAATCACCAAATGCCATTTTTTATGGTGAAAACTAACCACTGTGATCCAGCAAAAAGGGAAATGTCTGGTAAGGTGTGTTTGATCAAGTCTCAAAGGCTAGTCTGCCTGCATCTTTTGCTGGAGGCAAACTGGTCCTTATTCATGCACTGGTTGCTCTCTGATTCATATACATATTCATGCAACTCCATTATTTTGCCTTTGGTGTTAAGGGGCATGGTGTGTCTGTGATTCACACTTTCCGGTGTGCATTGTTATTTCATGGCTTGGGATTTTGTAGTCAGTGGCGCTGTTCTTGTCACTAATTACGTTATAAGCTAGGTCCTGTCTGTATTGCATTCTCTAAATGCTCTTCACTGTAGATTCTCCCACAGTTTCTCCTTCTAGTTTAATCGTGAAACCTAACGAGTAACATATCTCGCAGACATCCGATGTGACCCTTACTACTTAAATGTTTTTGTTCTGTTCAGGTGAATGTAACAGCCGATCACCGAATTGTTTATGGTGCTGACCTGGCCGCGTTCCTTCAGACCTTTGCAAAGATTGTTGAGGACCCAGAAAGCCTGACATTGTAGATTATGTTCGTGAAATGAAGTGGAGGACCCGGAAAGAATGGTTTATCTTGCAAATAGAGCGTTGCTAAACAACCTAGTTTTGGAGGACATCCTCCTGAGGCATATAACATTTTCTTTTGGAAGTTATATTTTCCGGTGTTTGTTCTTTTCTTAGTCTTTCCAAAGATTTTCATATAACGCACATGGATGAGCACAACATTTTAGACAGGAATAACAAAGATCTTGGAAGTTTTTAACAGAACTTGATATATTCTGTTGTTACTGTCATAACTTCATTGCGAGTATTTTTTTGGAGCATTTTAATATTTTCTTGACCACCTGCAAGTTAAAGCCAGATAGTATTTCTTCAAGCTTTATGAACCATCAGAAGTAGGTTGAACAAGAACAAACCAACTTGAAGGTAACACATTACTGCTTAAGAATCTTCCTGAGTGCTTAAGGCTTAACAAATATCACTGCTATTACCAAAAAATAATTTTTATGCTTAAAAGGCTGTAAAAATTTATTTGTCGGTATCAACATGTATGTACAGATCATCTATTGTTGTTTCTTGTCAAATCTAAGTCGTTCCTAAAACAGGAAGATGCTTCATGAATCCCCTCTTCAAACACAGGTATCATATGACCTTTCTTTTAAGATGTTGAAGTTACCAGTCCAATGTGATATTCCTGGAAATGTAAAGCTTGTCAATGTACTCTATAACTGGAAATGTTGCATCGATATACCTTTTCATCTTCTTTTCTGCCGTCTGATCTGCAACAACATGGGTAACAAGTGTTAGATATCTCTATGACATTGGAAATCCAACATTTGTTTTGTCTAAGTTGTCTTGACAAGTTTTGTCTGATTATGAATAGATTCTACTTGCATAGAAACTCATATAAGAGACAATTATATAGAAACATCTTGAGGATAATGTAAAATTAACTCAAGACTCACCAGTTTCATTGAGTTTCAGCAAAAGTTGGTCCCTTGATGGAAGAGTATACATTCCAGCATAAACAGCTGTTCTGACTGCCCATGTGTGGTATGGAGCACAAACCTGGGAATAAGCTGCAGTTGCAGCTTCCTTTAAAGAATCACCACTACAAATAAATTGCAGATCAGATAAGCTAGATTTGAGTCGAAAGGGAAACAGAACTTTATGCAATTTAGAGAGGTTGGAACGTACTCAGTTGACAGAAACTGTTCGAATAAGGCTCTGATGAGGTCAAGACCCTGCCTGACTCGACGAAGATTACGCGAATGACTTCCTGGAGTTCTCACAGTTCCATTTGCAACATCGACGTCCAATATATTTTCCAAGCTGCTAAAGCGCCTGGATGCTTCAACCAGATCACCCACCTGAATCATTCAAATTGTAAGCTAAATTTGGATGTTTCTTTCTATTCCTGCATTTTCGAAACATTTCCTAAACGAAGGAAAATTACCAAAATTGTAAATTAAATCCTAACGTTCTGTAAAATATCTAAGTAAACAATTACCATTACCATTATAAGATTAAACCTCTTTTTGTGAAAAATTAGATGAAAATAGCACATTCGACCTAGAAAAATCCTGGAAATCTTATCATACAAGATGAAGAAAAGGGTTAGGAGAATGAGAATAGACCTTGGCGACGTACTCAGATTCAGCGAACCTGAAAGCGAGACCAAGACAGCTAAAGAGCACAGCAACCAGACGACACGCATCGCAGAACGTATCCAAACGCAACTCTTCTTCTCCTTCACCATTAACGTTATGATCATTATTAGCAACAGCCTCGCCATTGTTCCTCCTTGAACTCAGCCTCTTGGCTATGTCCTCAAATGCCTCGGCAACCGCCGATAGCGGCGTTTTGGAATGACCCTTTTCCGGTGACGCCCCCATAGCCACGGGGGTGGTGTCTTCCAGGATGTCTGTCGTCGGTGGAGGTGGACGATCTTGTTGTAGCGCCTGAAGCTGGCCTGTGCTGTTATAGAGAAGTCTCTTTATCATCTTCTTCTTCTTCTTCTAATCTTCTTCCTACACACACTCTGTTTTTTCTTTCTGGGTTTGTTCTTGAAATCCTCAAAATCCTCCAATATGAGCTCAAAGAACACGAACTAGATTCGAAAACAACGAATCTATGACTATTCTTGAAAGGTCAAAGATAGGATTTGCGTGTCTTGTTTCTATTTTTACTTTGCGATCATTTCCTTTCTCTTCTGATAGAATAAATGCATGAGAATTGTAAGGCAATGAACAGAATAAAAGTTCACCGACTATTACGGGCTGCCTAGAAAAAACGTAAGACAGAAAAATAAGACCAAACAACAGAAGCTTTAGATGGAATTTGGACATGTTTATGTAAATAGGTTTTGTTTTCTCAGAAAATATCAGACGTGTTTGGCTGGAAAGTTCGTGTCGAGGGAAAAACAGAACAGTCAAAGTTTCTTGTTTTGGGATGATCTTTTCTTCGCTACTTCCTCAGGTTTCGGAGCTGACTCGCAATTTGTCTGACTTTTAGGTGTGGATGTTTGGGCCGGTATAATATAATTATTGTTAGAACTTGAGCCCATCTTCAATTAGTTAAAATGAAATAAAAAAAAAGAAAAAAGGATTTTCTTTTATCCATTTCTACTAAATATAATACACACAAAATGTTCTTGATTCTACATGATTTCTGACATATTTCTTATTCAAGTTGAGCTCGGTTAATGTAATATAGACTGACGCATTCCTAAACAAAGAAGAAGACCTAAAATCGTGGCAATCCAAATCCAGTTAAATGGATGAACTAAACCTTGTTTCCAAGTTCCACTCCATCTTCCATGGTGTCTCCAAGTTCTTTACCACTATGGATCTGGATTGGCTTAAACGTGTAAAACTTTGCACACCACAAGTAGTATATAAGATTGATGGCTTGCAAAAACGTAATGAGCCAGTAAAAGTACTCCAACTTCCCTTTGTTCAAGTTATCATCAGGAAGCCAATGGCTGAACTTGTGAACCAAAGTTACCAGTAGTGTGCTCACGTAGTTGCCAGCGGATATTGAAGTCCAGAACAAGGCCATTGCAGTGGCTTTCATGCTTTCTGGTGCTTGATCATAGAAGAACTCCAAATGCCCAATTGCCATAAATGCTTCAGCTATTCCATGAAGACAATATTGAGGGGCAATCCAAAAGACTGAGATCGGAATAGTTTGATGAGAATTGGTCAAACCATTATCAGAAGCAGCTTGTTTTCTCTTAATCTCCGCGAAACCAGCAACAAGAGTTGCTAAGATTGATATAACTAAACCAATCCCCATCCTATGCAAGAAGGTAATGCCACGCTCAAGGCCAGTGAATTTACGTGCGATGTGGACAAATACTCGATCGTATAAGATTATTGTGGTAAGCATTGCGCTCATAGTGAAGACAGACATTGAACCTGCAGGAATTTGGAAGGAGTTGGTGATATGTCTGTTCATGGACTTGGCTTGTTGGAGTGAAAATGTGTTTTGTTGCGCATAGGCTGTGATTAAAATGATTCCTGATGCCCATATAGGTCCCATCCTAATAACACATTTCAGTTCTTCAACTCTATGTACTGTGTTCAATCTCCACAAGTTTGGTGCTTGGCCTGGTTTAAGATCCTCTCCTTCCAAAACAATGGCAGCTTTATCAAGAAACCTGCATCATGAAACCCGGATCAGTGTCTAAACCTGCTGTTATCGTAATTACGATCGTATTCACAGCTGTAAGATATGGTATCTAAGATGGGATGTTTCAGATAAGGACAGAGGAGACAGAAAGTTGGACACAAAGCTTTTGTTTGTTAGCTAATTAAGCAGCAACCATTACAGCAAGGAAGGTCCGGAGCTGTGGTCCTCTAAAGACTTTACTTTATAGATAAAGACAATACTTTAGATCATCTCCTACGTTAGGTCATCTCCTACTATAATTGAATGAATAGAAAAACAAAAAATAATAATAAATGAGATCTGAAATTATTTTTTGTTATCTCTTAACTTTACCACACATATCTAACCTAATGATTTTGTACAGATTATCTTAATCTTTTTGATGTATTTCCAAATACATAAATACCCTTTTTCGATATGAATTTTTCTATAGTCTAAAAATAAAAAATTAGACTATTGAAAAATTTATTGTAATTATCATGTTGTTAATTGAAAGTATAAAAAACTAATTAAAATATGATAAAAGGACTTGTATGATAGATAAGTAATTCTATATAAAAAAAGTAAATGATAATTTAAATATAAAAATTGAGGTAAAAAAAGATTAAATTACATAATATTCTAATATAAGTACCAATCCACAAGGGTATTTTTCTAATTTCAATAGGACATTTCCACTAAACTATCCCTCCAGCTTGATTAAAGATGGAGAAGTCCTTAGCCCTTACCTCGAGGCTCTATATCATGCAGGAGTCGCCTGAGAGCCTCCAGGAGCTGCTCCGCAGTGATGCGGACGACGTGATGTATTCTCGAGTTTGATTTTAATTACCGCGTGTAACAAAAAAAAAAGATGGAGAAGTCACACTTAAGATTAAGATTAAGACCCCTTAAACCTTTTTTATTAAAGAAATCATCTTTGTTAATAGCATGGTACGTAAACTTCTGCATGAAAGAAGAGAAGAAGAAGAAGAAGAAGAAGAAGAAGAAGAAGAAGAAGAAGAAGAAGAAGAAGAAGAAGAAGAAGAAGAAGAAG
>JANZXV010000001.1:260732-280365 GCA_027576455.1 Erythroxylum roigii | reverse complement strand
TTTCTAATCAGTCCTAATCACTCTCACCCTTTTTCAAATTACTATTCTACCCTTCCCGTCGGGGGTGGGATGTTACAATTGTTGCTATTATTATTGTTGCCATATACTTTATTAATATAATGCGCAGATACATTTAAATGTTTGTATATATATAGCATTTTGTTGGAGACATTTTGTACTCAGTCTCATTTTGTTGTTCTAAGATATTTTGTTAAATCTCAATTGGCATCTTGGGTGGATGCTTGGTCCATTTTGTTTGGAATTGTACAAACGAATTACCATTTTGTGTGCATTTCCTTATGGCACATTTTATTTAGGTCATCGAGGTATGGGTATCTTGCATATATGTTATTAGTACTCCTATCAGATCTGATTTCTATACTGTTGAGGTAATTGTAACCTCATTTTAGACTTATAATTGAGAAATTATTGGCTTTACTTTGACATCCTATTGTGGCCACATATTGTTATATTAATATGAGGATTTGTTTCTTTTGTTCATTGATGTTGGTTATGTTGTCCAAGTGGGAGAATGATAGAATTTTATCATAACTATGGACTAGCATAATAAACATAATTTCGTACAAACTTTGATTAATTATATGTCAATGGTACTTCTCTCATATGTGTCATTGGGCCGTGTTCATAGGCCTGCTATGATGGGTAGGCTTGGCCCGTGTATTGTAATGTACAGGAGCCCTACTGCTAGCCAACTTTAAATACAGTTGCCCCATTGAAAACTGTACGGGTTTCTAATCAGGGTTTGGAATAGTAGTAGTCAATCCTCTACGTTTCTATCGCTCTACTTCACAGAACATTACAATGGACTCAATGTTTCTTCAGTTTCCAGGTATTTGTTCATATAATTTTTGAATTCAGTATGTTGCAATTATAGGGTTAATTAATTGTGTTGATTAATTATGAAATTAATCTGTAATTTCTTGTTAAAATTTCCTTCATAATATACTTTAAATAATTTTTATATACATAAATAAAATATAGTTAAAATTAAAAGTATCTTTTATTTTTATGTTACCAAACAGTTTACTATATGAAGCTCTTTCAAAAAATGACTTTTTAAAAAAGTTCTGCTAAGAAAAAAGCTCTACTGACAAATGCTCTACTAATATAAGCCCAACCAAACAGAGGTTTAATGTTATTAGAGATATTTATATTAAGTGTTGTTGTTGTTTAAGTTAAGTTCTTAATATATTATATCACAATTAAATAGTTTAGGCTTATCAAGTATTAATCTGGTCTTAAAAATTAATCTTTTAAATATTGATTAAAGATATAAATTTTACCTTAATATTTTATAAAAAAACTTATAAAACGTTAAGGTATACATCACACCATCAATCTTAAAAATATGATCCTAAGCTTGAAATGACATTATTTTATCAAATTGGTTTAGATCAGTTCGAGTTATTCAAATTATGTATTTAAGCTAAAATTCAACAAACTCGAATTTAATTAATTAAAACAAATTCAATTTGTCAATTAAAATTTTGTTTTATTTTTAAAAAGAAAAGTTGATCGGACTCAAATTCTAATTTATATGTGAGATTTCTTAATTTTTATTAGATAATTAACTATTTATTCTTGTTCAGTCTGATTTTGTTGAGGCTGAACGCTATTGCTTGGATCCATGTATCCTATAGGCTATGACTGTAATGTACCTGCAAAAACACGAAAAAGCACATCGGAGATGAGTCTCCGGTCCGCCCCTCCGATACTTAAGTTAGCTCTTATAATAGGATGCTACTGTCAGTCGAGTGACCTAGCTCTTAGGGTTACCTTATATAACGAAGGCTTACCAATGGGTCGCGTGCTGATCTGTGAATGGGTCGAGCGGTTCACCTGTGAAGGGACTGATCTTGGGTCCAGGATGACCGACCCGATCATATTCAAAAAATAACAGGTAAAAAATAGAGATCCGTTAAAATTATAAATGTTAATTGAATCTACTTTGTCACTTCATTACAAGTGGATGACAAACAATCAAATCATTGCAGTTTCTACAAATCATACATGGCCTCTTTACTTTGACAAGACAAGATGCTTTGAAGCATACAGAACTGGTTTTTTTTTGGTTCCTCGTCCTTTCGAGCATTAATGTAGGGTGAGACAGAAGGTGGCCCATTACAGCAAAAGATATTCTCATTGAAGTGACATGAAAGTAGAGATAACAATGGTGGAGCTGTGCTTGATGTATACTCAATCCGGTCCTGACCCGTTTACTCTGAGTGGAGTTTGAGCCCAAACATTATTCCTATGTGAAAGGTTCTTGTACGTGCCACTAATGGACTTGCAGCCTCAATCGATTGGACCTCAATCCAAACTCAATCGAGACAAGTTTAGTGTAAGATCCATTCGACTCAATGTTAGGAGTCAGATTTTGTTAAATCGGATCAGACTTACACTCTTCGTCTTCGGTTTGTCATCCCTACTCTATCGAAAACAATGTTGCGCGAGCTGTTCATTTGGCATTCACGAGTTGTTCTTTAAGAATTGAACTGTTGTTTATCGTCATATATATTGGAAAAGCAAAAGAGCCGTTGACTGGCTTGCTTATTATGCCGATTATTTTGATGTTGGAGTCAATTTTTTGACACTACATCTATAGGATGCCATATGATCCTTATAAAAGATCGTTCGAAACCTGTTTCTCACGTCTTGTTTTGTAATTTCGTTTTCTTTCCTTAAAAAAAAAACAATGTTGCGCGAATAACAAGTGTGATCATTATAGATCACTACCTCTTGTCGTTGTTCAATTTTGATAGGCATGGACCTAAACTAATCCATGCCCACTAGTGTCGTCACCTTAATGCGATGAACTATTCCTTTAAGAAGGGACAAAGCTTAACCGATTATTAATTGAGAAGAGTGCACACAATCATTAACGGCTTTTCAGGAGATTCTTTGTCGTTTTATACCTGTTTTATAGCGCAAATTGATGCAAAACTAGCGCAATACCATTTCCACACGCATCATAAGTTTACTAAATTCAGATTTTTTTTGTCTAATATTATTCTGTCTTATTTTATCTTATAAAATTTCAGTTATTTATTTTACGAAACTTACGTGAAACTCATGCGAGATCTATATAAATAAATGGCTGAGATTTATTGGACACAATAAGACACCATAATATTAGACAGATAATCTGAACTCAATCTTACTTAAAGACTCCTTTTTCGAATCCCTCTTATATATCCTAACTTAACACTTATTCCATATAAAATTTGAGCTATGATTAAATTGAATAAAAAATTTTAAATCATATTTTATTCAAAATTTAACTTATTTTACGATAATTTAATGCTAATTTAACTTTTTAAAATTTAAATTAAATTAATATATCTGTTATTATTTAATTCACATATTAATTAATCGAGGCGGGATGGGAATCAAGGTTAACTAGACAGAAAATCATTTTTGGATTTATCCCACGTGTGGTCGTGCATTATAATTAGGAATATATTAATAATATTTTATTTGGTATTATATGGATTGTGGACAAGCATAAAATTTAATAATCCTATTTCATTAGAAGACAAGGGTCTATAAAGTTCTGTTACAAGACAAATTGCAGCCTTATAAAATATTTAAATAAGTTATTATTATAAAATTAATACAAAAGATAACTTATTTAAATATTTTGTAAAATATCGAGATACAAATTACATTTTTAATTGCTGTTAAAATAAATTAGTTTTAAAATCTCATTAATATTTGATAAGTTCGGATTATTTAATTGCAAAATCGTAAAGACTAAACTGATAATTTAGTTATTAATATTTAACAAAAATTTAAGATTAACTTGATAATTTAATTAGTAAAAGTTAACAAAAGCTTAATTTTATTAAAATTTAAGATATTATTGATATTTATTTTGAAAACGTTAAATTAAAATGATACTATATAAAACTTACTTAAACCGAATCGAAAAGTTAACCGGTTCAAGATTTAAGTGTTCGAATAATCTACATTTATACTATATTTAGGCTTACAAGATTATGACAAAATTTAATTTTTTGTAACGAGTCATTAACTCCGTATTAGTGAATATTTAGGGTTACAGTCTGTATTAATAGTCAAACCATTCATATCCAGGGAAATATTCATACTATCGTCTTCTTCACAGCGAAACCCTTAAAAAACCAGATGAAGACATGAAATCTGATTAAAGAAGAAACCGAAAAATGCCTATGATCTGTCATATATCCCAACAATGGATACCATTTCTCTGTTCCCATCAATGATAACCTCTCAAAGGTCAAAAGAATTGGCTCTTAACTCTTTAAGAGATCTCAGGCCATGCTTTAGAAGCAAGCAGAGACCTTGCAGAGCTAGTGAGCGATCCAAAAGCCAGCATCTTAAGCGAATTTCTATGAGCTTGTTGTCTCGTTTTCATTGAATGAAACACATGCATGCACTGATGTAATATATATATATATAAAATATTTAACACAATTTCTTTAAATACAAATTCATCATTATGACGTACTAATTAAAAGAATAAATATGTTATTAAGTGTAATTATATGCATTTTGAGTAAACTCAGTCATTAAGCTTAGCATTTCGACATTAACGAATCAGTTAATGTCTTCCTTTTCAGACACGAACACTCAAAAGAGTGTCATGTCTTAAACGAGTCTTTTACTCTTGTTCGAGCTTTTACGAGAAGGTCTATCTATTTCTATCTTATATAGTTCTACACACTATCTATATATATACGTACACTCAATGCTCCTTAGACTACGGTGTTTAGTTGTTCTTTAGTCTCTCTGTTGAGTGACCAATGTCTTCTTCTTCTTTTTCTGTTTTAATACCTTCTCTTGTTATCTATATTTTCGTTTTCGTCTCCGCCCGATATGCTACTGCCACCAAGATTGGCCAAGGTTACCGGTTGATCTCCATTGAAGAGACTTCTGATGGTGGCTTACTGGGTCACATTCAAGTCAAGGAGACGAACAATGTTTATGGTTCTGATATCCCACTATTGCAGCTCTTCGTCAAGTAAGCGTCTTTATCCTGTCTGCAACTTTTTTTTTTTTATTCTCTCGCTTGTCAGTTTGATTCAAGAGGTTATTTATCAGAAGTTATAAAAGAACTAAAAAAGAGCATGTTTGTGTACGTTGAACCTTTGCAGGCATGAAACTCAGAATCGTTTGAGGGTTCAGATAACTGACGCGACGAAGCAGAGATGGGAAGTGCCGTACGATCTCTTGCCGAGAGAGAAAGCGCCAGTGATGAAGCCAAGTATTGGGAGATTGAGAAAGAACCCACTTATGGTTCAAGAGTTCTCGGGTTCTGAGCTACTGTTTAGCTACAGGCTGGACCCATTTAGTTTTGCAGTGAAGAGACAATCAAATGGGCAAACCCTTTTCAATTCGAGCTCTAGTGGGTCGGATAATTTTGGTGAAATGGTGTTTAAGGACCAGTACTTGGAGATATCAACACAGTTGCCTAAAGATGCTTCACTGTACGGTTTGGGAGAGAACACACAGCCCCATGGAATCAAACTCTATCCTGGAGATCCATACACTTTGTATACAACTGATATCGCAGCCTATAACATCAACACAGACTTGTATGGATCACATCCTATGTACATGGATCTCAGGAACGTGAATGGGAAACCCTATGCTCACGCTGTTCTGTTGCTGAACAGCAATGGCATGGATGTGTTCTACAGGGGAACTTCTTTGACATACAAGGTCATTGGTGGTATTTTCGATTTCTACTTCTTCGCGGGTCCTACACCTTTGGACGTTGTCGAACAGTACACGGAGTTGATTGGAAGACCAGCTCCAATGCCTTACTGGGCTTTCGGTAATCATTAAATTCTTAACCTCTTTACCTCTGTTTCAATATCATTTCCTCTGTTTCCGTCTTATAATCCGCTTGATTTGTTTTATTAGTTGTATTGATTGAAGGCCACCGTTTGACATGGGAACTTGTAGATCCCTGTCTTGTCTCAATAGTTCTATTTTGTCGTTAATCTTGTCCTTTTCCTTTATTGTTTAATCATTTCTTTAGCTGGAATTGCAGTAGTAGGAGTAACGGATTGCTAACTTTGTGTGTTCATATGATTGTTGATTCAGTATCTAATGACTTGACAGTGCTCCTCTATGTTCTGTTCTCGTTTATGAACTTTATATTGAATTCTCTAGAAAAAAGTTCAGCAGTATCTAATGAATTGACATTGTTCCTCTTTGTTCTGTTCTCGTTTATGAACTTTATTTTCAATTCTCTAGAAAAAAGAACCATTTTATATCAAAAACACATGTATTCTAAAGGTCCACATTCCACAAAAGACCACAAACTTTTTTTTCTTTCGTTACCATTTGCAAACGTTTGGGGTTCCTGTAGTTTTCTCAAAAGGTGTTAGCTTGTATTGTGGGAATTGTTATGTTGGGAGATGATCGGTTGAGACAAGATTGAACACTATTTTTCAGTGTTGGAACTATTGGATATGTACATTAGAGCTAAAATCTTCCAGTGACTTGTTATCTTTCTTCTCTTCCTTTCTTGGATGCCAACCATTATGGATTAACCATGAAGTTCTACCTACTATGCACAGCCAAATTGTCAGAAAATCTATGAATTAGTAGTAGATGTTACTAGCTATAGTAGGAGTCAAATTTATATTCTTTTCTGAATAACATGGCATCCTCTCCATATCTCATGGTCTGCATGACATGGATGCTAATGGAAATTGTTGCTATCTTTCTTTGAATTCTCTACTTCAGTAAAGTACATAAACTGACGATAAGTTACAGCTGTTCTGGATACAAGTATTCTGAACCGAAGTTCTCTTGTTCTCCTTCTTTTGGTCCTTACCTGATAAGCTAGGTCGGATTGAAAATAAAAATATGTTGTTTAATTGGTATACAACCCTCAGGTTTTGCCATTGACTATAAATTTTAAAGTTACCAAAGTAGATTCCATTGTTTTACATTTAAGTTAATGAGAACTTTGCTTCAATTTAAGAGTCACCTGACGATAAACGTATGAATTCCCTTGTGCCAAATAGATTCTCATGTTTCATTCAATCTCATGGTGTGGCCGTTTGATTTTACAGGATTCCACCAATGCAGATGGGGTTACCATAATCTCTCTGTGGTTGAAGATGTAGTTGATAATTACAAGAAGGCTCAGATCCCACTTGATGTCATCTGGAATGACGATGATCACATGGATGGCAAGAAGGATTTCACTCTCAACCCCACTAACTACCCTCGTGATAAACTTTTGCCTTTCCTTGATAAAATTCATAGCATTGGCATGAAATACATTGTCCTTATCGACCCAGGGATCTCTGTGAATTCATCTTATGGTGTACATCAACGAGGCATTGCTAATGATGTGTTCATCAAGTACGAGGGTGAGCCCTACCTTGCCCAAGTTTGGCCAGGAGCTGTTAACTTTCCCGACTTTCTAAATCCAAAAACAGTTGAATGGTGGGGCGATGAAATTCGTCGTTTCCATGAGCTTGTTCCTGTTGATGGCTTATGGATTGACATGAATGAAGTTTCAAACTTCTGTTCCGGATTGTGCAAGGTCCCAGTGGGTAAGCAATGTCCAACTGGAACTGGACCTGGCTGGATATGTTGCCTGGATTGCAAGAACATAACCAAGACACGATGGGATGAACCGCCATACAAGATAAATGCTTCAGGAATGCAGGTTCCAGTAGGGTATAAAACTATAGCTACCAGTGCAGTTCATTATAATGGAGTTTTGGAGTATGATGCTCATAGCCTTTACGGATTCTCTCAGACCATTGCTACTCACAAGGGCCTTCAGGGAATTCAGGGCAAACGGCCGTTCATTTTAACACGTTCCACATATGTGGGATCAGGCAAATATGCTGCTCATTGGACTGGTGACAATAAGGGCACTTGGGAGGATTTGAAGTATTCCATATCTACTATGCTAAACTTTGGTCTATTCGGGGTACCAATGGTTGGTTCAGACATCTGTGGATTCTATCCTGCGCCCACGGAAGAGCTCTGTAATCGTTGGATTGAGCTTGGCGCTTTCTATCCATTCTCAAGGGATCATGCCAATTACTACTCCCCAAGACAAGAGCTTTATCAATGGGAATCAGTAGCTGAATCAGCTAGAAATGCTCTTGGTATGAGGTATAAACTTCTTCCATATCTGTACACATTGAACTATGAGGCCCACCTCAGTGGAGCCCCAATTGCGAGACCTCTTTTCTTCTCGTTCCCGAATTACACCGAGTGTTACGGATTGAGCACACAGTTTTTACTAGGGAGTGGCCTGATGGTATCTCCCGTGCTTGATCAAGGTAAAACAGAGGTTAAAGCATTATTTCCTCCAGGTACTTGGTATAGTATGTTCGATACGACGCAGGCGATTGAATCGAAAGAGGGAAAATACGTGACTTTGGATGCGCCATTACACGTTGTCAATGTGCATCTGTACCAAAACACCATCTTACCTATGCAGCAAGGTGGAATGCTATCTAAGATAGCCAGAATGACACCTTTTAGCCTCATAGTGACCTTCCCATCAGGAGCTAGCAATGGTGAGGCTAAAGGAACTCTTTTCCTTGATGACGATGAACTTCCAGAAATGAAACTTGGAAATGGTTATTCAACATATGTTCACTTCTATGCAACTGTTAGCCAGGGAAGTGTGAAGGTGTGGTCAGAAGTTGAGTATGGTCAATATGCTTTAGACAAAGGTTGGATTATTAACAAGATAGCTGTGCTAGGATTGAGTGGAAGTGGACAACCATCTGGTCTTAAGCTTGATGAGAAGTCCGTGACTAGAGATTCAAAGATTGAGTTTACAACTTTGGAACATAATAATCAGCTTCAGGATGTTGATGATAAGAAGACAAGCGTAATGGTAGAGGTTAATGGATTGCATATTCCTGTGGGGAAAAACTTTGTCATTTCCTGGAAATGGGGCTAAGTCCTTGACCTTGAGTAGGTTTCTGAATAATTTCCTTTGCATTTACTTTCGTTTTTTTTCTCCAGATTTTCTAGTTGGCTGCTGTCCTTTCATTTTCCATGACAGAGTACTTAAAGAAGGAGAAGAGATGGGCTTTAAGATTTATGTTCATCCCTTTTCCAGGAAAACAAGTTACTCTCAGGAAGCTTTTAAGATTTCCCTGAAACTGCCTAGTGCCTTGTCCTTTTGTCTTCCCTGAAATTGCCTGGTGCCTTGTCCTTTTGTTTTCTAGTCAAACTGCACACATCCAAATGTTACTTGATATTTTTTCATAATAAAAAGTTAAAAATGGGAATGGGCAAGAAAGTGTAGAGAAATTACTGCTGCTCGTCCTTTTGAAGACACCACCCACCAGCTGTATCACACTTACATTGGCAATAACACCTGTCAAGCAATCAGTTCATGTACGTGGTGCTCTTGGCGGGAAAATCAGGTAAAGTGGGGCCACTTGGCGGGAAAATCAGGACCATTGCCTTCCCTATAACAAGTAACAACGTAGGCGGTGGTTCGGTCGGGCGGTCAACCCACGTTATGTTCAATGACCATTATTTTAGAAAAGTCTTTATTATATTTTATAATTAATATATTCATATAATATGGGTTAGTAATTTAATGCTGTTGGTCACGTGACTTGGTCGACTATAATTTTGCCTAGAAGCTTGGATTCTCTTCTTAAACTATCGAAGAAGACTTTTAGAGGAGAGCGTGAATTGCTTAGGACCGTTACATCGGTCGTTGCTTCTCCCGATGTGAACAACATCCACGTGTTCAGCCCATGCCCCTCTTAAACCGACGTCGTAAAAGGAGTTTATTAGGTAGTCAGTGCACCAGGCAGTCGGTGAGGCCTCTCCGCATACAGTGGCAACGGATGTAAATATGAGTAAGAGCATGCCTTAAGTTAGAATGCCTTAAGTTAGAAGCATTAGTCAATACAAAAACTATGGGTCAAGTACGCTGACGACTCGCGGCGCATCGTTTCCCTAAATAAAGCTGCAAACTAAGAAACAAAATCTGGCTTCCCCACGCGCCTTTGTCGTGAGTGGAATTAACGACCACGTGACGGTGCAATATCCGATAGAGAGTGCCCGAATTAAGCGTCTGGGATAGTCGTGCATGGCATGATATGCGTGACATACGGAGTAGATAAGTATAATTGTACATTAAATTGCCAACTACATGCCAGCTCAGCATCCATTTCCAAATGTAATTAAAGTAAGATAATAGAATTTCTTATAATTTGAAATTTAAATTTGGAATAATATTTAATTATTTTCTATAATTTACTTTTAATAATATTAAAGTCAAGGCATTAATTTACTTTTAACCTTTTTAATTTGACCGCTTAGTAAGGTAAGGAAGGGTTAGGTAGTGGTGACGATGGAATAAAAGAGGGAGAGTGGAGAGCGTGCTCGAGACAGACTCTGGCGTGGCGGTAGGGGGACCAGAGGACGAGTCACAAAGTAAGACCTAATTGAATACTTTCCGTGGAGATTTGTGTAATTTAGTTAATGGGTTTGTGAAGGAATCTGAGCCTTAGATTTCTGATCTCTTTTTGATCTTCGACGAAAGGTAGTAGTATATGTAGGAGTGCTTAACTCTACGACTTTCTTCTTTTTGGTTCTGTTCTTTTGAGGTAGCCAGAGAGGAGGAGAAGAAGAAGAAGAAAGAGCCAAGACCCACCTCGAGCTTTTCTTGCTTTCTTCTGTGTGGATTTATGACGGCTGGTTTTGATTTGACTGTGACTGGGGCTCTGCAGCTCGGCTTTTGGTTTTGTTCATCAATAATCACTATAGCTTCTTCTTCTTCTTCTTCTTCAGCTGTTGCTCTCTGCGTTTGCTTTCTCCGATTGTTTCTCTGCTGGGTGCAGAGGAGCTTCAATCTCGCTTCCTTGTCTGTTTCGATGAGTTTGAGACCAAAAAGGTAACTTTTTTTTTTCTGGATTTGTGCTTTGTTTTTCAGTGTTTTTAATGGATGTATGAAGTTTTTCCAGCCCAGTTTCTTGCCTACCACTTGTTTGATAAAAGTTCCCTTATAGCTTTTATTCTTTTCGGCAGCCTAGTCTCTTATATATATATATATATGTACGCTAATGATATAGAAATCGAGACCCTTTTGAGAGATGATGAAATTAAGAGCCTAGTCACTACGATGCCTTTGGACCCTTTTTTGGAAATGATAGGTAAATTGGCTTGGATGTATTGTAATGTATGATGAGTTCGTCTATTGCTATTGAGAGTACTGTTGTTTTGGACTAGTTACACGGCTAAAGTTTTTGGTAAATCTGATGGTTTCTTCTTTGGTTATTTGGTTAGGTACTTAAGCATTTGCCTCTAGTTACTTAATTTCCACAGTCGGAGTCGAACACATTGTTTATTATGCCCCATCCCAGAAGGTTTTATGTCAACCTTTTGTTGCTGATGCAGTAGAAAATCAGGTGCTTGAATTAGTGGACTTTTATTAGCTACTTTTAGTTTCATGACAATGCAGAGCCAAAGGCACCCATTTACTTTTGTTGTTTCAATTTGTTTTTGATATATCTTGCATCCCAGGGTAAATGAGTATGAGATTTAATAATATGTTATGAAAATTATCCAATTATGTGTGTTCTTGGAGATCCTGCAAAATGATTCTACAAGGTTGCCAATCTGCATAGATGCTTATATATGTAAAATTTTGAACGCTTAGCTGATATGCGCTTGATATTTGTTTCTTGCAGCTAAGCAGGGCATTGTTCAGATCATCCGCATAAGGCCTAGAACCCGTAACTTTCTTGGATTTAATGATACTGATATGATCAGCAATGCATACGGTATTTCCATATTCTTATTCCTCTCTCCCTTAGCCTTAATACTTCGACAATAAAGAATTAAAATTAACCATTTTGCATTTTTTTCCCCTTTTGTGCATTTAGGCCTGGCAGTGATCACACTGATGCTCATCACAACACTCTTGATGTTTTTGATCGTTAGCACCTTTTGGAAGCAAAGCGTCCTGATGGCATTACTGTTTGTATTGAGTTTTGGATCAGTCGAGTTAGCCAACGGAGGGAGAAGGGTCTATTCTTAGGTTGAAGACAACTTTGGCAATACAATTATATAGAATTGGATTTGTATGTCGTCGGGTCTTTTAATTAAATATTTTCCTATTTTTTAAAAAAAGTAAATGTTCTACTTCTTGTTTTTTAAATTTATTTATTTATTTTTTTCCCTTTTCCTTTGTTCTATTCAAAGAAAAATAACAATAACACTAAAATATAAAAAAAATATTTTAAATAATAATTATTAAATTAAAAATTATTAAATTAAAATGATTTTCAAAAAGTGGAGAAAAATAATATTGGAATGTTTAAAATTAATGATATACTAAAAAAATTGAATAATTATTAAATAAATAAAATTCATAAATAATATTGAATAGTTATTAAACAAATAAGATTTAAAAATTTTGTTATTTAAAAAATATTAAAATTGAAAATTTAATATTAAATTTAAATCATTTTTTAAAAATAAAAAATTAATAATTAAAAAACGTTGCGGAAGACTTTTCACGATGTTTTCAAAAATGTCGCAAAAAGTTAGAATGTTTGTGTTTTCTGTGACGTTTTACAGAAAACATCGCAAAAACCTTTTACCTACACCACATTTCGCGACGTTTTTTGCGACTTCTTTTAAAACATCGCGGAATGTATTTTGCGACGTTTTCAAAACGTCGCTAATTATCTTATTTTCTTGTAGTGTTGGCTTCGACCTGAACAATGATCAAAGCACTTACATTTTCTTTTTCCACTTTCCAGAGGGGATCATAAGGATTTTCTTTGTTTTATTTGATGCCATAAAGAGTAGAAATACGTTTACACACTGAGTTCTTATAAAAAGGGTGTGTTAATTTATCAAAAGGAATTTACATGATGATGAACTATTTCCTTGTTTTGCATGGTTCTCACGTTTTGTAATTTTAATACCTGAAGTCCTTGTCAGGAGAGGTGACAGACAAAGATATGTTTTTCTGGGTACGAAGTTAACAACTTTGTCTGTCGCCTACGTGGTCTTTCTTGTCTTGGCTACGAAGTATATATGCAGTTAGACCGTTATTTAATATATGCAGACCAAATTAGCTAATGTAGATATGTTGATAGACTCACTTACACGTAAAAAAGGAAAATATTAAAATTTACAAATGAATTATACTCAAAGGTGAGCATAAAGGCCACATTCCAATCAAATCAAATTAGACTATTATTGATTTCTTTAGAATAGAAAAACATTTTACTTTTAAAATTAAAAGAAAATTAAATATGTCGTTTGATTTTTAGTTTAAATCTAATCCAAACCAAACAAATATCATTAAGTTTACCTTATGTTAATTTTTGCTATTAATACTTATTTTATTATTCCAAATAAGTAACTTTTTGTTAACAAAGTAATCCAAATACTGATGATGAAAATAATCTCATAATTAACTCACTCATTTTCTTTATTTTTAATTAATTTTTTAAATGTTCTTTCTCTTTAATAAAAGCAAGATATTTATATATAAGATTCTCATTTACTTAAAACTTTTTGATGATAATATTAAATCAATCATTATTTCAAAGAAAATTGAAGTTTAAATTACTTATTTTTATTATAATCTTTTACTTTTAGATCTCATTCCATCTCTTTTATTTTTGTCAAAATAAATTTAATTAATTAAAAATTGCTTTGGTTAGAATTCAAAGTACTTTATTATCCCTGGATATTTTTTGATAGTAGTATACTATAATCCATGTTTATTACTTTATAACAATAGCTTTAGTATGCTAAGTACCAAACATATTGCACTCTTTAATTAAAACCCTTTAATATATTTGCTTGCTTTAATATATTAAAAATATAATAAAACTATTGAATAAGCGTATTATATTAAATACGAAATATTCTTTTTCACAGACCCTATTTTGTGTTGAAGAGTATCGCTCATCCTTCTTCTTTGTAGTATGTAGTTGTCCGTCTATCCAGGTAAATTGTCCAACTAATGTCTACCATATGTGTTGCTTTAATAATACAATTATAATGTGTTTGGGTTTTGTGTGAATGCAAAGGAGGTTTTGATTTCGTGTTGTTGTTTAGAATATTCTTATAATCATTGATGAGTTTTTATGTTCTTCTTTAATAGTCTAAGTATTTATGTTTGGCTTTTGTTTGAATCATTGATGAGTAGATTTATTATTACATAAGCATTTACTGTATATGGAATGAGTTTGAGATCTTATGGATGATCCAATGCATAATAAACTCTTAGGGCGGTATATAGGCTAGAAACCCTTGATGCAGCTCTCATGAGGCTTATAGGTGAAAATTTTCATGAGCTTAGGAGTCACAATAAGAACTTGCTTTCTCGATTCATATAAAGTAACAATGTCACATACCTTAGTGTTTCTTTTAATTCAAACTTAGTGTACGAACTTGAATCAAAAAATCAAAGAAGTAGTAAGTTGTATAGTTACAGAAAATTCACAATGATTTAAGGCATAATAAACCCCTAGGATGGTATATAAGCTGGAAACCCGTGATGCAGCTCCCATGAGGTTTATTGGTGAAAATTTTCACGAGCCTAGGAGTCATAGCAAGAACTTGCTTTCTCGATTCATATGGTGTAACAATGTCGTGTAGCTTAGTGTTTCTTTTAATTCAAACTTAGTGTACGAACTTGAATCAAAAAATTAAAAAACTAGTAAGTTGTATAGTTACCGAAAATTCACAATGATTTGAGGCATAACAAACCCTTAGGAAACTCCTATGATGGTATATAGGCTGGAAACTCGTGATGCAACTCCCATGAGGTTTATCGGTGAAAAATTCCATGAGCCTAGGAGTCATAGAGAGAACTTGCTTTCTCGATTCATATGGTGTCACAATGCCACGTAGCTTAGTGTTTCTTTTAATTCAAACTTAATGTACAAACTTGAATCAAAAAATTAAAAAAAGAAGTAAGTTGTATAATTACGGAAAATTCACAATGATTTGAGGCATAATAAACCCCTATGATGGTATATAGGCTAGAATCCCATGATGCAACTCCCATGAGGTTTATTGGTGAAAATTTTCACGAGCCTAAGACTCACAACGAGAACTTCTTTTCTCAATTCACAGGTGTAAACAATGTCACGTATTATAGTGCTTATTTAAAATCAAACTTTGGAAATCAACTTATAGGTGATTAATTTAAACATGATTACATAAACTTCAATGTCATTAATTCTTACTTTTTTTAAATAATAGTTTTGCATAAATGAGTAATGTTGATAGATCTTGGATGTATATACGATTAACACCTGATGGTTTCATTAATCCTGAGTTTGTTGAGGGAGTTGAAGCTTTTATTCACTATACATGTTCTCAACCTGCATATATAGATGGACTACAGATCAAAGATCCATGTAAAAAGTGCAGAAAAATTTGTTTTCTTCCTATTGATGAAGTGAATCTCCATTTGTTAAGAAAAAGATTTTGTTCCAAATTATGTTGAGTGTACACGACATAGGAAGCCATTGATTTGTAGCACCTCAAGGGGTAATTAAGTAAACTCGTTAATAAATGTGGATGAGTTTGAAGGGGGGATTGTATTTAGAATAAATAATATGAGTGCAACTGAAAATCCTTACATTCAAATGGTTTATGATGCAGTCGGTTATACCTTTGAGGAAAATATAGAAAATCTTCAAGAAGAACCAAACCCACATGTAAAATAGTTTTTTTACTTACTACAATCGGCTGACCAAGAATTATGGCTAAATTGTGAGACGATGACTCAATTGTCTTCAATTGCTTGAATATTGAACATAAAGTCTGAAAGGCATATCTCTGATCGAAGTTTTGATGGAATTCTTGGTTGGTGTAATGAATTATTGCCTCTTAATCATACCATGGTTAATAATTTTTACAATATGAAGAAACTTATTATGAGTTTTGGCTTGCCAGCTGAAAAAATTGATTATTACAAATTGGGATATATGTTGTTTTTGGGAGATGGTATGGAATTATAAAAGTGAAAATTTTGTTATCAATCTAGGTTCAAACCTAGAAAACATACTATGAAACAAAAATTAGTAACTTGGAAGCGAATGTATTGTTTCTTGCTAACTCTTAAGACTTCAAAGACTATATGCCTCTGATGTTACTACATCTCACAAGATGACATAGTGAACATGAATAGGAAAATGGAATAATGAGCTATCCATCGGATGCACTGTCATGGAAACATTTCAATAACACCCATTAAAAGTTTGCAATTGAAAGTCGAAATGTTAGGTTGGGATTGTCGATGGATGGATTCCAACCTTTTAGTCAATCCGGCCAACAATATTCATTATAGCCAATTATAATTACTCCTTATAGTTTGTCTCCATGGATATGTATGAATGAGGCATATATATTTTTAACAGTGATTGTACCAGGGCCTAGAAATCTAAAGTATAAAATTGATGTATTCTTACAACCATTGGTATCTGAATTGCATCATCTTTAGGAATATGGTGTAGAGACATAAGATGTGTCTCTTAAACAATATTTTGTATTGAGGGCAGATTTGGTGTAGACTATTAGTGATTTTATGGCATATGCTATATTGTCTAGATGGAGCATAGTAGGAAAATTGGCTTGTCCTTATTGTGGCAATGATTTTGATGCTTTTTTTTTTCAAACTAAGCCAAAACATCTTGGTTTGATAACCACAAGAAATTTCTTCCTCCGGATCATCCATTTAGACACAATAAACAAAAGTTCATTAAGAATAAGATGATATAAACACCTCCTACCCCTCACAAAGCTAGTGAAGAGATATTGCAGGGGATTGATGAATTAGGGTTGCTGAAAGTTATAGAACTTGAAGCTAATGAAGTTAATACAAGCATTAGTAAAAACTTTGGTTAGAGAAAACGAAGTATCTTTTGGGATTTGTCATATTGGAAAACTAATTTGATATGTCATAATCTAGATGTGATCCATATTGAAAAAAATATTTTTGACAATTTGTTCAATATCATAATGAACATTGAAGGGAGGACAAAGGATAATGCAAAATCACAAGCTGCTTTGAAGCTTTTTTGTAGAAGGAATCAGTTAGATAAAGATCTTCACACCGGTATATATCTGAAAGCAAGTTACACTTTGGATGAAAAACAACAGAAAATTTTGTATGAATGGTTAAAAAGTCTAAAGTTTTCTAAAGGATATGTTTCAAACTTGGCAAGGTGTACGGACATGAGGAAGTACAAATTATTTGGGATGAAAATTCATGATTGTCATGTGTTTATGCAAAGAATAATTCCAATTGCATTTTGGGAGTTGCTACCAAATAAGGTTTGGGAAGTTGTAACATAATTAACTTTGTTTTTCAAAAGTTTAACATCATCTAAAATAAAGTTGGTTGAAATGGAAAAATTAGAAAAGGAAATTCATGTAATCTTGTACAAATTAGAAGGGATTTTCCTTCCAAGCTTCTTTGATTGTATGAAGCATCTACTCGTGCATTTAGCACACGAGGCTAAACTTACTAGTCCAGTTCAATATCGATGGATGTATCTGTTTGAGAGGTAATTAAAGTAAATATTTAAATTAGAATTATAACATGTTTTAATCACAAAATTATATATCAATAGCTATTTGTAATGTAAGTATTTGCATTACTTGAAGAAAAATATCAAAAACAAGGCTAGAGTTGAAGGTTCGATATGTAATGACTATTTAGTGGAGGAATCAAGTACACTTTGTTCACATTATTTGGAGTCGCATGTGCACACAAGAGAAAGAAAAGTTTCTCGTAATGACGATGGGGGAGGAACAGGTGATGTTAATGGTAAATTATCCATTTTCATACATCCTAGACAAACATATGGACGGTCAAAGAGAAGAGTGTTAACAGAGAAAGAAATAGAGGTTGTTCGTGGTTACATTTTATTGAACTGTCAAGAGGTTCAACCTTTTGTGCGGTAAGTTAAAGTTGATTTTCAAATTGATTATTTGGGTTTTCGAAGTTAGTGTTGTTCACAACTAAAATACATAATAATGCCTTTAGATTATATGAGGAATGGTTACGCAAACTAATGCCTAAAAAAACAAATGATGATATCAATAAAGAAGTTAAAAGACACTTTCCTCGATGGTTCGAGAAATATGTAAGTTTTCACATACAATTATTGAAATAGTTGAATTATCATATCAAAGTGTTCAAATGACAATATACTATTTAAGATGATAATTTTTTGTAGTCCTTCAAAAATCCAATAAAGAACAAGTTCAGATGTGATATTGCGAAAGGACCTTTGCGAATTGTTAAATCGTATATAGTGTATTTCATTAATGGATATAAATTTCATACAAAATATCATGGTCATAGCATGGCAACAGTAAATAGTGGGGTTAGCATAAAGAGAGGATTGATGAATTACTATAGTAAAATTATTGAGATACTTGAAATTGAGTACCTGCATTGTCAATAAAGCGGAGTGTGATATTTAAGTATGACTAGTTTGATCCAATTCTAATGTTGGTACAAAAGTGCACAACCGATACAATCTAGTTGAAATCAACTAGCGAAGAAAATTTAGACAATTTGAACCTTTTGTGTTGGCAATGCTAGCAATTCAAGTGTATTATGTCCCTTTTCCTGGCTTACGACGAGATAAGTCAAATTGGTTGGTCATTTGTAAAGTAAAACCGAGAGGTGTTTTTGAATTACATGGAAAATAAGAAAAAATAAGAGAATTGAAAGTGAAGTGTTTCAGAAAAATGTTTATGAAATAAATGCATGTGTTACATTTAACGAGAATGAACCTTTGAATGATCCAAATAATGAATATTTTTAAATTTTTGCTGAAGAGGATGACGAGGGTGAGAGATCTAAAGAGGAGCTTGAGTTTGATTCTAATTCTTCAGAAAGAAAAAAAAGATGATAATTTTGATTTACAATTAAGTAAACATGATAGCGATTAATTTTTGTTTTTAATAGAATATTATATGAATAAACCTATTATTGCATAACAATATATTGTTATATATTCAATTGATATTGTTCTATTACTGGAATATTCAATAAAATGTGAATTTCAGGTTAAACATATGTCACCAAGAGAAAACTGGATTGATGCAGCCAAGGTTAAAAGTTACCACGATTTGGAGCTAGTTACTTTCCAGGTAAAGCATCACATGTTGCAGCTGCCACAGAATCAAGTGTTGTACCTCCAGCTATTACACATCCAGATGAGGCATCACCTTCTGTATCTGCAGCTACACCATCCAATAGCCTTGCTACACCATCCAGCAGCCCTACACCATCCACCACCCCTATAACGACAGAGATATCAGGGGTAAATGTCAATGTTATGAATATCGCACCGGGCTCGGTACCAGGTTGGGTTCTAGAACGGAACTGTACCGGTATCGGTTGGTACCGGGTACCATTTCGGAAAAATTTTTAAATTTATGAAATAGTCCTTAAAATTTAAATAAATTGCAAAATAGTCCATATTATACAGTTGTACTGTATACTTTACTAGTTTACTGTTTACATCAATCATGCTTTTAAAAATCTTAATAATAAATAATAATGACAATTAATATGAAATAACAATAATTTTTAAATATTTTACATATAAATAAT
>JANZXV010000001.1:224793-235089 GCA_027576455.1 Erythroxylum roigii | reverse complement strand
AGTAATTTTTTTCTTCGATGGGTAAGGATAATTTCTTTCAAATTTCAATCATTTTTAATTTCTTTCGTTTTATTTAATTTTCAACTAATTTTATGATTTTGGTTGAATATTTTAAACCTTATATTTCTTGTCTTATTGGTTTAACTTCAGGTTTGATTTTTAAAACATTGGTTATAATCCAAATTTTAAAGATTTTTGGAGGTATTTAAGAATTTGTAACTTTTTATATATTTAAACTCAAATAAAAAGATACTCAATTTTTTCTATTTATTTTTTCTTAATTATCACGTTGCATTCAATAAGCCCTGGATATGATCATATGAATGATGAAGAAGCAAAAGATGGGGAGAGGCAAGAGGTTGTAGGGAAAGTCACGGTTATAACTATCAAACAAAATAAAAATCTGGGCATTCATAGGTATGCGGTGACGCTTAAATTCTGTTCGCACACAACCAAGGCTTTAATTAAAGACAACTCGAATAGCCCCTACACAACGCAAAAGATCATCTTTTGGTACGTAATATAGATAGAACTGCGCAACAATATTTATACTTATACTGTTACACCCACAACTTGATGCTGAAGGCAATTGAATTGAATGGAATTAAATTGGACTGGGATTTTTTTTAATAAAACCTTATTAAATGAGCCAACAACCAACAGATACCTTCTCATCTCTTTAAGGAATTGGTTTTGGTTAGTCCCACTTCCCATTCCAAACTTCCAACTTATTGCCAACTTGAGTAATGCCCACTTTCTTTAATAAACTCACAAGTCCATGTTTCTATCTACATAGCTTAAACACTGGCATTAAATTATCTTGCTAGTTTAAACATTAACTTTCATCTACTTGTATGTCCTTTCATTTAAAAATTAATCGGATTCAAGTTCGACCATAATCTAGGTCCTAATTAACTCAGACTTTATTAGTTGATTTTGGGTCAATTTTGATTGAGGACCCGAGCCAAAACATAACCCTAAGTTGGATTTAATAATATTGAGAAAGAAAATAAATGAAATTGGTGATTAATTTAATTATATTAGTTAAATTTTCAATCATCTTCAAAAAAAAAAAGGTTAAATTTCCAATCAAAGTCCATCCATATAGAACTATGATATCCACATGCAATAGGAGTTTGTACTTTTCACTTGTTGTCGAGGTATTTTGCACTTCATTACGTTTGGTGCAAAAGAAATAAACCAATTGTTCTGAGTGATCTTTCTTGCCAAATGTGTCGATTGACTCGTTATCTGCGTAGAATATTTTGTAGTCAGTGTCACTTATTTTGATACTACACCTATCGAGTGTCATCATATCCTTTTAGAGGATAAATCGAGGACCTGTTTCTCCCGATCTGTTTTGTAAGTTGTATTCGTCAGTTTCTCTTTAAAAAAAATAAAAATTCTCATTAAACACCAAAGATTGAGTAAAACCTAATACCATACGCAATTTAGAAAATTGGAAGTAAGGTATTGAAGCCTTAAGATAGATGTTTAGTTTGGTGATCCGTAGGAATTAATTAATTATAAACAGAATTATCTTATTCGAACACATTCGCATCTTATCTTATCTCTTCTAACCTTTCATTTATAAACGTAATCTCATACTGACTTTCATCTATAGGAAAATAATAATAAGAGGTGAATAATAAAGAAAAGGGTTTCGGAGTGATCTAACGTCCAACTACTCAACTGTCGTCACTTGCAAGCTACGAAAACATTGGAACGAAAAAAAAATGAAAATTGAAAAAGACATTTGGGACAAAATCCACTATTTCAAACCTTGTAACTTTGTAGTTTCTCTTACGTTTACCAAATGAAGTTTAATTTTTATGGTGATAAACGGCAATCCGACTTAATCGAACGAGTTGACTCAGCACATACCTGACAACTGATGTAACATCCGACAATATCTATCGGAAGTACTTAAATTTGGAATTCACCCAAAGAATTTAAAGATCGGTCCAAATTCTGATCTTACAATTGCAATTACTATTATATAGTTAGTATTATTTGATACAAAATGTTACGGAAAACTATAGAAATAAAATACATATATTAATAAGTTCAATTCTAAGTCTAGTTTCTGACTTTTATAGCTAATTTTAAATTATAATTCCAATTGGGATATTTAATTGACCCAAAAATCTTGTGGTTTTTTAAGAAAGAGAGATATATCCACAAGAAAGTTCAATTCTTCTTGAAGATTTTGATCTCTTCATCACGAGAAAAGAAAATCAAGAAGCTAAGTGGATAGATCGATTAATAATCACATCTTGTACTCAAAATATGGGTTGTTGATGTGAAACGACATTTATTTTAACCAAAAAAACTGTGCATTTGATAAGCTTGCCTTCTCTACTAAAACAAGTAGTTTCCTTTATCGTAGGTAATATTATTATGACCACATGATGAATTTTACAGATCATAATGATAAATCGATCATGGGAATCTCGTGTGGTTGAAATTTTGTGTCTCTACTGAGAAAATAGGGATGAGATCGTCAATACTAGATGTTCAGTGTTAATCTTAATCCTGTTAAGTGACTGCTTTATTACAATAACTTAAGCTGTTGTGTGGACCAACTTAATTAGTTTTATATATTCATTAACACACCCCCTCAAGTGAAAGTTCTTTGGACTTGAAACTTACACAGACTCACTCTACCTTGTGCTGAATAATAAGTGGGTGGTAGGATTTGAACTCACAATCACTTGGTCACAAAGGCTCTGATACTATGTTAAGTGATCGTTTCACCACAATAACTTAAGCTGTTGTGTAAGACCAACTTAATTGATTTTATATATTCACTAACAAATCCTGTACTAGAATATCTAGTCCACACATTTCTCTCCGCCCCTTTAAATATATGGATCGAATACTTTAATACAGAGTTAGCACAGAGCATATGGTACAAACAATTTCATCAAGAGAAAATGCCTAACAGTAACACACTTGCAAGGTTGAAATTTTGTTAATTTCAATAATTCTTTTAATTATTTTGATAAGTGCAAGTAAATTAACTCGTAAATAATAAATCTTTAAACCTCCTCAGATTTCTTAATTTCATTAATGGAAATTTCACATTAGCGTTATTATTGATACTTAGAAAGATTTATAATGAGTGATAGGTTACCGATATTATTAATAATCAATAATGCACTAATTTTATACAATAAATTTTTTAAAATAATATTAATTATTAATGACAATGTAGTTGGTGTTGAAGATAATGGAAATCGAAGTTGATAGTTACGTGCCATAAGACACTTGGCAATACAGACCAGAAAATGGATAAACATGAATACTTAATTAGCATTCTATTTTAACAGATTCATAGAATTTATTTTCGCAAGAAGTCCAATTCCAAGTTAATGTTCATTCCATTCACTGTATCTTGCTTTCGTTAATGTTTCACTCCCAAAATCGATGCCTAGGTCGTTTTTTGTTTTTGAAAAAAACAAAGGAAACTTCAATAAAAAGTATGATTATCAGTTAAGGCCGAAGAAATACAAGCAGGGAAAGATAAATCCTAATAAACAAGTCCTCACATAAAACTAGTCTTTCTTGCAAGAAAATGAGCTGTATAGTTCACAGATCTTTTACAAAAACCAAAATAAATATCATTTATAGAATTACAAAGAAGTAAGCAATCATCAATAATCAAATCAAATTCAAGCTAATTCAAAAATGTTGAATAATTACTGTTCTAGCTAGCTTCTACTCTTTTTCTGAACTAATTTTGTTGTTGTGTTGTTTACTTAAATTAATTACAGCAACTTGTAACATACAAAGATTCCGAGTTAATGGAATATCAATTTAATATTGATTTAATTTTATGCTATTTTTTATAGGTTTGACTCATCATAAGCAATGTTTTAAAAACTAAATCGGAAGTTAAACCGATCGATAAGACAAGAGAGTTAGGGTTTTAAAAATTTAATCGGTATTAAACTGTCATAAACCTAATTAGAGATTGAATAAAATTAGAGAATTTGAAAAATAATTGAAGAAGACCATCATTACCCATAGAAAAATCTAAAGTTTAATTGAAAAGGGAGATTACTAAATGAAAATTAATCGTTTTATTTTAGTTTATAAAAACTAATTAATTTACAAAAATTAACTAATTAATTATTAAACTAAATCGAATCATAAAATTAAAAATTAAACTGAAAAGTTGACCGATTAAATATTTTTTAATGTCAAACCGATCGAATCGATTCTATTTTTTAAATATTGATCATAAGTATCTTAGGCTATAATAAATGGGACGAAAAAACTGTTGGTTGATACAAATCGCTAATTAAGTGTATGCATGTTCTTCTTGCATCAACTTGGACCCATAAATCAAAAGGTTGTAAGGTGCTGACACATCATGAATAAACGAAAGTTAATTTAGTCAGTCATAAATTGCACTTTAATTTCTAACATCCATGAAAAACAACAATATAAGCTTCATTTCCACATTTCTTCTCTTTATCTTTTGGTGCTTTTAATGAACCCTGGCAATATTAATCGGACTCCTCAGTTGTTGTTGAAGTCAATTTTACATATGTCACTCGACGATGTCTTTTGATTTACATCCTTTTTTGTTCACACTTTCGATACGTGGAAATAGATTATATCATTTCATTTCCATACACACACACACGCATACACGTATGTGTCTGAATGATCAATGAGTGATTGCCATCTTCAAGCTTGTCCATCCAATGATAAGAGACACCTATGTCGCCATAACTTTCCATGCAGTAATTGTCGCACACAGTTGTTAGTTTATTGCACAAGATTACAAGAGTTCCTTCGCTTCTAGAATCACCTATAAAGTCAGCAGATACAGAATAAGTTTTGTTCTACAATTAATCATTTCTAATTATATAGCATAATATAACACATGGATAGAGCTTTTAAGTGGGTTAGATCTCACTTGTAGTTTAAAAACTTTTGAAAGTTTTATTAATCTTTAAGATTTTTGAAAAATTCATTCTAATCCTTAGTTTTCTAAGAAAATCATATCCCTTAAACTTTGGTTAAAAAATAACTATGAAACACTCATAACATAAATGTCAGTCATAAACTAATTAAATGTTATTTGCATGAGGTTCAACCTTAGCTCTTGAATTAGAACTGAATTATTCAATTTAACTTAAAATAATAATTTATTATAACTATCTTAAATTATTAATTTAAGAAAAATTTAATGGATTCAAGCAGTGGCGAAGTCAGGAATTTGTTTCAGGGAGGGGCAAGGTATATATATATAGTTTTTTTTTAATCTAATTCACAATGGGCAACGACATTCTTTTAGGGTGGGCAACCTCTATATGCATATATATCTTCTTTTTTAAAAAAATTTGTCTATGTAGCTTCGCTACTGGATTCAAGTCAGGTTTAAGAGCTGATCTGAATTATTATATTAGTAGTATTTGATTAATTCATATCTAATATTCATATTATAAGAGTTTCATGTTTTTCTAACCGAAAATTAAAAATCAGAAAGAATTTTTTTCAAGAATTTTAATGATCATAGGAGTTTTTAAAGAATGGAAGAAGTTATGTTTTTAACCTGTTTATTAAATAAAATAAAGTGAAAACATATCTGAAACAAGATTAGATGGTTGATCGTAGAGATTAATTGGGGAAAGAAGACTATGATTTAGGAGAATAAATAAAGAAATCAGGATTCAAGAATATAATATGTTTAGTACTTGTAAGGAAACTGAAGATCCTATTGAATATTGATGAAGTGTAGAAGGCTATAAGCAATGTTTAGTTGCAACAAAAAATTGATAGAAACGGAAGTAAGGAAAATTAATACAAGTTAAGTGGGCGTTGAGCGATGCGAGTCTCACATTAACTCCTCTCATCTGCCTCCTTCATTGCCCTAGTCAGGTCGGCTTTATATCTCTACCCTCCAATCGCTTCCTCTCCTCACCTACTATACTCAATCCTCCATTTTCTTTCTGGCCAAAGCCAAACAACTATTGTAACATTTCTTTATCTTTTGTTGTATCTGTGGTTGCAAAAATGCCTCCAATCTTGCCGGAATTTTCCAGCTCTGTGAAGCTCAAGTATGTTAAACTTGGGTACCAGTATCTTGTTAATCACATTCTTTATCTTCTGCTAGTACCTGTAATGGTTGGCGTTTCAATTGAGGTTCTTCGTTTAGGTCCTGATGAAATCTTGAACCTATGGACTTCACTTCATTTTGACCTCATACAGATTCTTTGTTCCTCTTTCTTCATCATCTTTATAGCTACTGTTTACTTCATGTCTAAGCCTAGGACAATCTACCTCGTTGATTATGCCTGTTATAAGCCTCCGGTCACTTGCCGTGTTCCTTTCTCCACATTTATGGAGCATTCCAGGCTTATTTTGAAGGATAAACCAAAGAGTGTGGAGTTTCAGATGAGAATTCTTGAAAGGTCTGGTCTTGGAGAGGAAACTTGCTTGCCTCCTGCAATTCATTATATCCCTCCGAAACCAACCATGGAAGCTGCGAGAGGAGAAGCTGAGCTTGTAATCTTCTCTGCCGTGGATTCTCTTTTCAAGAAAACAGGGCTTAAACCTAAAGATATAGACATTCTCATCGTCAACTGCAGTCTCTTCTCTCCTACTCCATCTCTATCCGCCATGATCATTAACAAGTACAAGCTTCGAAGCAACATTAAAAGCTTCAATCTTTCTGGGATGGGTTGCAGTGCTGGTCTTATCTCAATTGATTTAGCTCGAGATCTTCTCCAAGTTCATCCCAATTCAAATGCTGTTGTTGTTAGCACAGAGATCATCACACCAAATTACTACCAAGGTAATGAAAGAGCCATGCTTCTTCCAAATTGTCTCTTCCGTATGGGAGGCGCCGCAATTCTTTTGTCCAACCGCCGATCCCAACGCCGGAGATCAAAGTACCGTTTGGTTCACGTTGTGCGAACCCATAAAGGTGCAGATGATAAAGCTTACCGGTGTGTGTACGAAGAGGAAGACAAAGAAGGCAAAGTTGGCATTAACCTCTCAAAAGATTTGATGGCCATTGCCGGAGAGGCCTTGAAGTCTAACATCACAACCATAGGACCTCTAGTCCTACCAGCATCAGAACAGCTCCTGTTTCTCATATCACTCATCGGACGCAAAATCTTCAACCCCAAATGGAAACCATATATCCCAGACTTCAAGCAAGCTTTTGAACATTTCTGTATTCACGCCGGTGGCCGAGCAGTCATCGACGAGCTGCAGAAGAACTTGCAGCTATCAGCAGAGCACGTTGAGGCTTCGAGAATGACACTGCATCGTTTCGGCAACACTTCTTCGTCTTCACTCTGGTACGAGTTGAGTTACATCGAGTCCAAAGGAAGGATGAGAAGAGGAGATAGGGTTTGGCAGATAGCATTTGGAAGTGGATTCAAGTGTAACAGTGCTGTTTGGAAGTGTAACAGAAGCATCAAAACACCATCAGATGGACCTTGGTCTGATTGTATCGACAGGTACCCAGTTCATATTCCTGAAGTTGTCAAGCTCTGAAGAAGCTTCAAATATTGGTGGGTTCTGGTTCCCACGGCTTCTTGGTTTCTGCCAAAGGGTCTTCTGGAGCCTGAACCTCACATTCGTTTGCTCTTCTGCGTTATCTTGTGCTCATTTCACTGTTCACACTATATTACCCTAATTGTCACATTCTCTCTCTTAGGTATGCCCTTAAATGTATTAATGTTTAAGGAAAACAGATCAAAATTATTGTTTTTCTTGGGATTCACGAACAAAAAAGAAGTGAAGTATAATCACTTTGGGCATCCAAATAAAGTATATGAAATATATTGAAAGTGTAAATTTCGTGAATGAAAGAAAATATCAGCTTTGACTTCTTCTTAATTAGCACTTAGCAGGTTAATATCCAATTAATTAAATCTTATGCTTACTGTTTCAATCAATGTTTTAAAAACCAGGCCGGTAACTGAACCGGTGAAGCAACTGATTCAAGGGTTAATAATTCAACCGGAATTCAACCATAATCCAACCGGTGACTAATAAATATATAAAATTTTATTTTATATATATTATATATAAGATAATTTTTAAACATACTATTTAATTATTTATCTAATTGTAAATTTAACATAAACTTTCAAACTTCAAACTTCAAAATATACAATTTTTTTTTTAAGTTCACCAACACAACACAACACAAAATAAGATAACAAAACTCACTAATCATATTTTATCAAAAAGATTAAAAAAAAATCACTAATCATAATATTTATTCAAGTTGAAATCATTAAAATCAAGGCATTTTAAGTGGACCGACCGGTTCTTCCTTTCACCGGTTCAGCGGTTTTTATCAATCTAACCGTAAAATAAACGGGTCAATCACTTACAAAAAATAAGGGCTAAATCGGACCGTTTCATACTCTAGGTTACTGATTCTCCGGTCCAACCGACCGGTTCGGTCCGATTTTAAAACGCTGGTTTCAATCACACAAAACATGTTCACTTCCAAAGTCAATCTAGAAGGTTCGAATGTAAGTAAATGGTTCATGGTATATATGTTCTTGATACTTGTCTGCCAGGTTTTTCACTTCTGGTCAGGTCGGTACATGACAAGAAGCATGTGGTCGGAGTTAATATATCTATACTAAAAGCATTGCTATTTTATAAAAAGTTTAAGAAACCGCTCTTTAGAAGAAGGAAAAAGGAAATCCAAACTCAATACAGCCTATTCCTTTCTGTTTGCTCTGATTATAATCCATCAAATTGATGCCTATCAACTTCATAGAAGCCAACACAAGCTATTTGAACCATCCATTAGTCTGAAAAGCATGTGATCTCGAAATTCCTTGCTCAGACGAATTTCTTATGATGCCCATGCTCTATTGAAAGAAGACCGATCCGTGTCAGAAGATTTGTCAGTCAACAAAAATGTGAAGGATACGAGAAATTCTAATTATACTATACCATTACAATTTACAAGTGAATATGATGTAGACATTAATCGCCTCGAAAGTAGTTTAGAAGGACCTGTAATAATAAAGCCGATACTGATTAGCGAGTAGAGTTGGTCACCTAATTAATGTGTTAGCTACAATGTCAACTACACCGATCAGCTCAAAGGGGCAAAACTACTCATTTCTCAATTAAAACAAGGCGTCACAAACAGTTGATCAGCGTTTTCGGTGACGAATCGTGGACAACGAATCACTATGTTTTTGTGCTATTGTTTGGTCAATGTATCTCTTTAATTAGTGAGGGTGACGCAAACAGAAAATATTGGCAAAAAAAAAATAATAAGAAATTTATATTGTTCAGTTAATATATGACTTAAATATTTATATTATTATGATAATAATGATACAAATAAAATACTATTATAATTACCTGTAAGATGTTAATAACAATAAATTTCTACTTTCACAAATATGTAATGTCAATAAAATTTTAGTTTAGAGCGTCTTCAAATTTTATGTGACCAAGACAAGTCCTACGTTTGTCACACTCTTAATAGTGACATCGGTGTGATTCTGACTGATTCATATGATTCCATGTCCCATATAGATCTGGTTCACTTATGTAATTTTACTCTCCACCTTAAATTGAAGGCATATCTCAGGTTATCAACGTTAGATCTAACCTTTCGCACACGACATAATGAACATTACTTCTTACAAAAAGTTAAAATTTGGCTAATTTAGCTAATGCATGTTCATAATTTTTTTTTTGATAAATCAGTAATTAAATTAACAATAAAAGAAAGTATATACAAACCGTGAGAGAGTAAGGATACTCTTCTCAAACAAAAGAAGAAAATTCCTGGACAACTAAAAACCCCTTGAAAACTTAGAAAGCAATACTATAAAAGCAAAGCTGGACATGAAGGAAGCCAAGTCCAAGAAGGTGAACCATGCGCGGAACGACTTGCTGAGAGAAGGGACCAAGAAAGCCCTTAAGAGTCCAACTGCTGATCAGGGAAGAGGGCCGCAGGAGCTAAAGAAGCATCAAAAAGGAGATCACCCAAAGTGCCAGCATACCTTGGTCTGTGGATGCTACTAGGGATGGAGGCCTCCGAACTCAAGATGCAGGGCATCGGACTAGGCGTAGTCTGCAGCTCTGGATGCAAATCTGGGTAAGGGGTGCAAGTCTGGCTGAGAGAACCGGGAAGCGGGCTAGAGGAAGACAACATGGCTGTAGCCGCGACAGGACTAAGGATAGGAGGCGGATTAGTCTGGAGCTCAGGAGAAGAAGCAGGGCCGGACTCCATGAGACAAGGGAGCAACAGTGCTGGGGGGGCCGCCGCGGGAGTAGCAGCAG
>JANZXV010000001.1:210343-221511 GCA_027576455.1 Erythroxylum roigii | reverse complement strand
TTAATTATTATATAATTTTAAACCATATAAAACATAAATAAAAATATATCTAACCAAATCTTTTATATAGATTATAACATAAGTAAACTAATATCGAAAATAAATATTAAAACGTATAAAAAAGCCAAATAATAATATATAAATCTCAAAATAAATATTCAAGTTGAGTAATAGTTAAATACATAATAAACGAGAAGATGAGTTTGTTGGTATTGTAAGAATTATGTGTAAAACATAAGGACAAAAGGGACTAAAAAATAGATTCATTAATTGATCTGAAAAATCTACCTGAAAAAGTGTTTTTTTGAAAAGTTCTAAATTTGAACTTCTTAAAAAGCTGTATTTTGACTGTCAAAAAAGCTGTATCTATTAAAGAAATGTTTTTTATTGTACTGTCAAACACTAATTTTTCTTTAAAAAGGCTTTTGTGGTAGAAAAAAGTTTTTATTGCCTTCCAAAAAAACCATCCAAACAAGCACTTAGTCAGTTTTCTTTTTTCGTTCAAGTAAAGGGACGAAAAAAATGCACAAGCTATAAGTAAGCCATAAATAACTATAATCTTTTTCTAGGTTGTATAATAAAATGAATAATTAATACTAATTAAATATTACAGCAATAATAAGTGAAATAGAATCAACCCAATTTACATAAAAATTTCAGTGTGGATGAAATCAAAATTTTCATTAAATTGTTCTTTCTCAACCTTAATTAGAGACAAATATAATCATAAAAAACAAAATTTGACATAACAATTATTTTATAAGGAATAGATAGATATTTCTAAAGTGTGGATCATATATTAGTTAGATCTACACGATGACACATCTGCAAAATATAGGCATAAGTTTGGAAGATGTAATTGGATATAATAAGATGAATATTTTTAGATTAAAAATGGTAAAATAAAATAATTAGAAAAGATTTAATTTCACTATCTTGCCCCAATTTTTTAAAAAATTGAATTAATAAATTTTTATTCCAATTTGAAATGTAGGATTGACAGAAATGAAGTAGGTGGTGAACTAGTAGTTCATGACAAAGTTGTTGTGTGAACTCAATCCCATTATTATGAATACAATACGTGTATCATTTGCTTCCACGAAATGTCTGGGCTTCAGAACCTTCATCAATTGTCGATCATATCATAACTATAAAATAAATTCCAGGAAAAATTCAACCCAGTTTTTCTACAAAACGATCGGTACAACTCATAAAACTCATCACCGACTGAGTCCGTATACGTAAAGATGAAACTAGCCACAAAAGAAGGCAGCTAGAGCTAACCGGGTTTCAATTGTTTTTTGATAACACTCCATAAATCAAGCAAACAACTCGGACTGGATTCTTATGACGAATTGATGTTTTGTTCGACTTGAGAATGTCACCTTGTAATTGTCAAGCAGCGGGTTTTTGCAGGTTTGAAGTGTTCTCCAAGTGAAGATACTCGTGTATATTTTTTGTAACTTTGCTTGTATCGAACGTTATAAAACTTAAGCAAGTTGAGATTAATTTCATTTGTATGTGGAAGGTAGGTTTAGGTCGATATCTTGGGTAACCTATTGTGAGAATAGTTTGATATATTGCTTTGAATATATTAATTTCGAGCATGAAGTATGACGTTGTGAGAATGATACATCAAAATATTATTAATTTTTAATATACTATTATTTAAATTATACGTGCATAGTACTTTACGGTGAAAATAATTATTATTTATTATAAACTAACATATGTTACAAAAGTTAAAAATATGATATATAAATATATATATGTATGTATTTATAAAAATATCATTATCATGTTTATTTGAAAAATATGTACTAAGAATGTTATAACTAACCTTAAAGACTGAATTAGATTTTAATTTTGGAATATATTAAATAAGAATTGTATTAGACATTTTTAGAGTAGGTCTTTACAATAAAATACTTTTAACATTTTCATATATTTCTTAAAATCATACATTGTAATTAATAATTATACATATAATTTTTTTAATAATTCTTAAATTTGTTCACTCATATAAGTGCAATTTATACGAGTGAAGAGAGTCTAAGAAACTTCTTTATGTTTTCATGTAAGTTTAAATTGTTGTCCTTATTATAATATATATTAATTTATATTTTTAATTATATATTTTTAAAATTTTATTAAATACTTATATTTTGTAAATAATATACATATTTTGTAATAATTAGAAGTGTATAAGAAATCGTTAGGCATTGAAACGCCTACAAGCCATGACTCGACTGAATATTCTGTTCGAGTCCAAGATCTTCCTGTATTATTAAGCATCGAGGCACATAAGCAATTTTGAAATAGGCCCAAATTACAAAGAAATTGGGCCAGACCTTGAGCAAACCCATCATTTGTACATTCTGCCTCAAACCCATCACTTATGGCAAAGTTGTAGAGTGTTCTATCAAATTTACTTGAAGAAGGTAGAGTGGGCTACAATTTATGGCGTAGCCTGCTGATTTTTACAGCAATGGAGAAGCAAAAGCTTTTTTGAGGTTGATTTTATTTGGCCAAAAGAAGGAATTAGAGTCGTTATAGATTACGTTGATTGGATAGTAAAGGCAAGAGGTGTGAAAAGTTGCGTGTTTAAGACATAAGGATTACCTTTGGGTAACTTAGTTAGATGGACCAAACTGACGGAAGAATGAGTCAAATTGAATACAGATGGTACGGTTAAATAAGGATCAAATCTTGCTATTGCTGGAGGCTTAATTAGGGACTACCAAGGTCAATAGTGTGGTGGATTCCTACAGAACATTACAGGGGGCTCGCCTTTGGTTGCTGAACTCTAGGGAGTTCACTCGGATCTCACACTGGCATGGGAGATTAGTTATCGACGAGTTGCCATCGAAGTGGATTCATTAGAGGTTATTAACATTCTTTCTTCATCCAATTTAGTATCGTCTGAGGAAAATTTTTTAGTGTAAGGTACCCGTGGGTTAATACACTGAACATGAGAGGTGCAATTTTAGCATGTCTATTAAGAAGGGAACCAGTGTGCCGATAGCCTGACTTCTCTAGCTTTCTTATAAAGCCTAGGATTGCAAATACTTTAGGAGCCTTCAATGGTAATTATGGAGTTCATCAACCGAGACATGCAAGGAGTTTTATAACATAGAGCAACTAGTGGGGATTTTTTTTTGTTTTGTGTGAGGTTTGTTTGTTTTTTCTTTCTCCTTTGTAAAAAAATTACTTGACTCGAATTAATAAATAAAATTTTGAGTTAATTTTTAAATTATCTAGGTAATTAATAATTACTTAATTAGTGGACGTTGGTAATTATTATAAATAATTAAGTAATAACCATTTAATTGGTAAGAATAGCCTCTTCACTACCTCACATTGTTTGGACCAGATTGCTTGGGTTGGTGAAACTACAGATCAACCAACTTCTGACCTTCTTTTCTACGTTCTCTATGTTTAAACTTCAAAGCTTTGTATTTTTTTCACACAACAAACAAAACGACTATCATCTAACCAAAATGGATGCTATGGGCCATGGGGACCAACTTCCTTAAACTTGAACCTGTACGTTACATTGTTTGTGTTCACACAACAAACAAAACGACTCTCTTCTCTTCACATAATGCTTTAACAACCCACAAAGCCCTGACCCCTTTTTTGCGGGTGAGGTCTTTGACATGGGATTCAAGAAGGCAGAGACGTTGTTGGAGGATTTGATTGAGAAGGCCGGAGGCTGTGCGGTGGTCGACGGTGGACTCGCCACGCAGCTAGAGAGACATGGCGCTTCCTTCAATGACTCTCTCTGGAGCGCTCTTTATCTGATCAAAGACCCTCTTCTCATCAAAAAGGTCTCTTCTTTTCGCTGCTCCTCACATTTTGATGGGTCTTTGAATTGAGATTCTTTTGCAAGATTTTGACTTGTTTAATCTTTTTGAAGGTGCACTCGGAATATCTGGAGGCTGGTGCTGATATTTTGGTTACTTCATCTTACCAGGTCTGTTGGCGTATAAAAGAAGTTTTCATGTTTTTTTTCCCCCAACAAGTTTCGTTTGTTTCCCTAGAAAATTTCATGAGATCTATCAATTTTGTTGGTTCGCAATGTATGATCCTGAAAGGGAAGAGATCAAAATCTTAACTTGTTATTGGACTAATGTATCTCTGAAACTTTTCCTGCGGTGCATTTAAGCTTTGCATCATGTAGCCTTTTTTACTTTTATGTTCATAGGCCAGTCTTCCTGGATTTCTCTCCAAGGGGCTATCTACTGAAGAAGGAGAATTGTTATTAAAGAAGAGCGTTAAGTTAGCTGTTGAATCTCGTGACGAGTTCTGGGATGCTGTGAAAAGGAGTCCTGAACATACAACATATAATCGAGCTCTGGTTGCTGCTTCAATTGGAAGCTATGGTGCTTATCTTGCTGATGGGTCAGAGTACAGGTACATTATTCGTTCTTTGAAATTATATGTTCGATCGAAAAAGTTTCGTGACCGGCGATTGGTACCGAACTGATATTGATTGTATAGAAAATGTGTTTGGTTTCAGTGGGAATTATGGACCAAATGTGAGTCTGGAAAAACTGAAGGATTTTCATCGACGTAGGCTGCAAGTTCTTGTTGAAGCAGGTCCAGATTTGCTGGCATTTGAGACGATTCCTAATAAACTTGAAGCTCAGGTTCTGATTTCTACGTTTCTGTTTTGGAGTGTAACAAGTTTTTGAGTAGGTTTTAATCTCTGAACTGAATCTGGATATGAAACTACAGGCCTGTGTTGAGTTGCTTGAAGAAGAAAATGTTAAAATCCCATCTTGGATTTGCTTCAGCTCCATGGATGGTGTCAATGCTCCTTCAGGAGAGAGTTTCAAGGAATGTCTCGACACAATCAATAGAACTAACAAAGTAAACGCAGTAGGAATCAATTGTGCACCACCCCATTTCGTTGAAAGTCTCATCTGCCAATTTAAAGAGGTAAAAAAAAAAAAAACCACTGATTAAAGCTTCTTAAAAAACGCGCAAACATAATTCTAGTCTCTTCCTGATCTGGATTATCTGGAACAGTTGACCGAAAAGTTGATAGTTGTTTATCCAAATAGCGGTGAGGTGTGGGATGGCAGAGCTAAAAAGTGGCTGGTAAGTGCCATTTTTATTGACAAGTTTGTGGCCTTGTTCATGTTAGATAATAAACTTGAATTATGATTGTTAGAGTTCTAGTTAGAGTTATTAGTTAGACTCATTGTTAAACTTGAGTTATGATTGTTAGAGTCCTAGTTAGAGTTATTAGTTAGAGTCATTGTTTAAGTTAAATAGTAGTAGTTTAGTTTATCAAGAATTGGTTTTGTAAGCCTATATTTATATGGGCATATTTCATGTTTTATGGGAGAGAAATTTTACCATATAATACAGAAGATTGTTTAGCTTCTATTCCTCTGTTTCTTTTGCCTCTTCCATATTTTTTGCTGTCCAACAAGTGGTATCAGAGCTAGTATTGGAATTTCTGTGTTAGGTTTTAATTGATTTTTGTGAATAGTTGAAGGGGCATCGTGGTTTTAAGGTGCGAGAGATCACGACAATTGCTGCCGTTTAGCCACCGCCAGAAGATATACGGAAGTGCCAAAAACTGTATTTTGATGGTGTTCCATAGTAAAAATTCAAGATGAATGGAATGTTACTGTTTCAATTTCCGACACTTGACAAGGATAATTATGACAACTGGTGTATCAGAATAAAAGCATTGCTAGGATCACAAGATGTGTGGGATATTGTAGAAAAAGGCTGCAATCATCCGGAACGTGAAGAAGCGTTAATGATAGTGGAAAAGGAAATGCTACAGAAAGCTAGAAAGAAGGATCAGCAAGTGCTCACTCTTATTTATATGTGCTTAGATGAAAAAATGTTCGAAAAGGTGTCTATTGCAACTACGGCAAGAGATGCGTGGAGATTTTACAGAATTGTTTTAAAGGAAAAGACAAAGTAATTAAAGTACGCCTGCAGACTTTGAGATGTGACTATGAAAATCTCAAGATGAAGGATTTTGAATCTATAGAAGAGTATTTTGGCAGAGTCTGGACTATTGTGAATCAATTAAAGAGATATGGAGAGTCGATGGAAGATGTTCAAGTGATTAAAAAAATTCTTCGGTCGTTAATTTTAAAATTTGATTACATTGTGACTGCCATCGAAGAATCAAAGGATTTGGATTCAATGTCTATAGATCACCTTTTGGGTTCGTTACAAGTCCATGAAGAGAGATTGAAGAAAAGAGAAGAACCAAATGCTCAAAAGTTGTAGGTGAAGTTGAATTTAAATGAAAAAGAAAACAATCAACATCAAGGACGTAGTAAAAGACGAGGAGGTAGAGGTCGTGGTCGAGGCTGGAATCGTGGAAATCATGAAAGAGACAGAGGAGGTAGAAATAATTCGAATAACAATGAAGAGTCCAATTTTCAGCAACAATATCCAAGAAGATGTGGTAGAGGTGGATTTTCAACGAGGTCGTGGCCAAAGATCCAATATACAATGTTATAATTGCAAAGATTTGGTCACTATGTAGCGGAATGTAGATGGAATTCAAATGAAGGTCCAAGATCCAATATACAATTTTATAATTGCGAAAGATTTGGTCACTATGAAGCAGAATGTAGATGGAATTCAAATGAAGAAGAAAAAGCAAATTGTGTTGAGGTTGAAGAAGAAGATGGTGAAGCATCTGCCTTGTTATAAACGTGCAATGGTGACAAAGAAAGGAGTGAGGAGTCTTTGGATCTCAACTCAGGAGCCATAATCATATGACTGATAATAAAGATTTATTTTGTAGTCTTGATAAATCTGTTAAGGGCAATATTTCTTTTGGAAATAAACTAAAGTTCCAATCAAAGGTAAAGGAGAAATTTTGATTAAATTGAAGAATGGAGATCATCAGTTTATATCTCATGTTTATTATGTTCCTACTTTGATAACAAATATATTAAGTATTGGACAACTTTTGGGAAAAGGCTATGAAATACATATGAGAAAGAGTAGATTGGTCATGCGAAATGGAAAAGGAAGAATGATTTCAAAAGTGCCAATGTCAAAGAACAAGAGTTTCATACTGAAGATCAATAAAGATAGTCCCATATGTTTAAAAGCTACTACGAATGATTCGTCATGGTTGTGGCATCTTAGGCTGGGCCATTTGAATTTTGGTGGATTGGAGCTATTGTATAAGAAAAGGATGGTACATGGCTTGCCTTTTATAAGTCATCATGATCAAATTTATGAAGGTTGTATGTATGGTAAGCTGTTTAGGAGGAGCTTTCCGAAGAAGTCTCTATCTCGAGCTACACAACCACTCAAATTGGTGTACGCTGATATATGTGGTCTTATCGCACCAAGTTCATATGGAAAGAATAGGTACTTTTTATTGTTTATTGATGATTATACCTGCAAGACTTGGGTTTATTTTTTGAAGGAAAAATCTGAAGTATTTGAAGTGTTTAAGAAATTTAAAGCTCGAGTTGAGAATGAAAGTGGTTATCTAATTAAAGCAATTCGGACTGATCGAGGAGGTGAATTCATGTCAAATAAATTTAATCAATTATATGAGTATCTTGGTATTCGACATTTTTTGACGGTTCCTAGATAACCTCAGCAAAATGGAGTTGTGGAGCGTAAAGATAGAACCATTCTTGACATGACTCGTAGCATGCTGAAGAATGAGAGGATGCCAAAGGAGTTTTGGGCTGAAGCAGTAGCATGTGCGGTGTATTTGAATAATCGTAGTCCCGTAAAGAGTCTAATGCAAATGACTCCACAAGAAGCATGGAGTGAAAAGAGGCCAAGTATTTCGCACTTAAGAGTATTTGGAAGTGTTGGCTATGTGCATGCTCTTAATGAAACAAGAAGCAAGTTGGATGATAAGAGTCAGAAGTTAATATTTGTTAGCTATGTTGAAAATTCAAAAGGGTATAAATTTTACGATCTTCATAATGAAAAAACAATCATTAGTAGAGATATTGAGTTTGATGAAGAAGGCTCATGGGAGTGGAATGTACCACAAGATGAAAACTATTATTTTCTTCCTTTGTTTGATAAATTTTTTGATACAAATGAGTCCTAGAATCAAATTGTTACCGATGTTACACTGCAACTCCTCCACGTGAAATTCAAACAATTTAAACGATTATGTCTCCACAAAGCTCCTCTGAGAGGCCACATCGTATACGGAGTTTAGAAGAAATATATGAAGTAACAGAAGAAATCAATGATTCTCCTCTATTTTGTTTGTTAGCAGATAAGGAACTAATGATGTTTGAAGAAGCTGTCAAAGACGAAAGATGAAGATTTGCTATTGATGAAGAGATGAAAGCAATTAAAAAGAATTGATGAAGAGATGAAAGCAATTAAAAAGAAACAACCGATTGTTACTCTTTCAACTTGTGAAGCTGAGTATGTTGCAGTTGCTTCCTGTATTTGTTATACTATTTGGTTGAGGAAGTTATTGAAAGAGCTGAAATTTGAACAAGATGGAGCTACGAATATTTTTGTTGATAATAAGTCTGCTATTGCTTTGGGAAGGAATCCAGATTTTTATAATAGAAATAAACATATAGATACCAAGTACCATTTTGTAGGAGAATGCATTGGGAACAAAGAGATTCAATTGAAGCATGTGACATCTAAAGATCAAATTGCCGATATGTTTACCAAAGCTTTAAAATGTGAAGATTTCTGCATATTAATAGCTATTCTTGGAGTTATTAAAGGTTGAATTACAAGTTTAAGAAAGGGTGTTAGATAATAAACTTGAATTATGATTGTTAGAGTCCTAGTTAGAGATATTAGTTAGAGTCATTGTTAAACTTGAATTATAATTGTTAGAGTCGTAGTTATTAGAGTTATTAGTTAGAGCCATTGTTTAAGTTAAATAGTAGTAATTTAGTTTATCAAGAATTGGTTTTGTAAGCATATTTCATGTTTTATGGAAGAGAAATTTTACTTTATAATACAGAAAATTGTTTAGCATCTGTTCTTCTGTTTCTTTTGCCTCTTCCATATTTTTTGTTGTCCAACAGTTCATTGATGTTTTCTGAAATTTTCGTTGACAGCCATCGGCATGTTTTGACGATGATAAGATCGAGCTGTTTGCAACAAGATGGCATGGTCTTGGAGCTAGCCTTATTGGAGGTTGTTGCAGAACAACACCTTCCACTATTCAAGCCATGTCGAAAATCCTGAAAGGAAAATCGTCCAACAAGCCTGGAAACTTTTCACCTGTTGACAGATAGATATCTGCCTATTTTTCCTATTGTTTTTACTGATAACTGATCTGAAATGTGCACATCATTCATATAATCATATTGCATAAAAGTTTAGTCAATCGAACTCTGAATCGACCTATTTATAGTCAAGCCTACTACAAATGAAGTCACAAAAGGGATGGTTTGGTTAGCTAGACTGGTAGAGGATTAACGTCGTTAGTTTCAAAGTTGGTCTACTCGAAGTATTCTCCTTGTCCTTGTCTCATTTTAGGGGTTATCGGTCCAAGTACATTAGTCCTTTAGCCCAATTTATGTGTCTCAATCACTTTGAGCCTTTCTGATCAACCGTCGATGTTACTTTTTGGTAGATATTTATAAAATGATTAAGCTCAATTAGCTTTATGATAAAAATATTGGAGAGGGCAATATTCCATAACAAAGCATAAGTTAAGATAAATTCGTGAATAAAGAGCTAAAGATCCAAGTCTTTTATGAGATTTTGATCTTATGCGTGCGTGACCAACCCCGAGACAGAGAAACATAAAAGAGCGATTGAAACAGAAATGTCGTTTCCAAGCAAAGGAATATGTCGACATGTTCCTCGTCATCAAAGTGCCTTATCCTCTTATGCAAATTTTCTTCTGCTGGTTTGATTCCTAAGGCATTCCGTGAGTCCTTCACGCACAACACACCTTTCTCTATCTTATTATCCATTTTGTTTCAACTATTTTGTTCCAACTAACCAAAGTCGTTAAGCTTATCTTTTCCAATGTGTTTGCCATGCTCACTCTTATCTTTTCCAGTTGATTTGTCAAGCTCTTACCCTCTTATTCAATCCATGTTTCACGGAGTAGTTCAGCAATATCAAGTCTATGATTTAATGTGTAAGTTGTCGTATATAAATCAAACAAAAATTAAAATCGATCAGTATTTCTTAACATTTTTAATATGAATTTAAGTATATACGATATTCATGTTTTACTTTATTTAGTACTAGAGATGCGAATATTATTTACATGTATAATTAAAAAATTAAAAATTTACATGTATAATTATTAACTGCAGTATATAATTTCAAAGAATATATGAAAATTTCAAAGTTATTTGTTGTAAACTTAGAAGAGGTACTTAAAGTTCGCTTGCTGCCAGGATCTTCTGTCCATTTTTCCTATCCCTACTCTGCCCCATTGAATCTAAGCTATCCATTTATGCGAGACTCACATAAATAAATGGTTGAGATTTAATAAAACATGATAGGAACAGGAAAAATGGACAGAGGATTTGTCCCCGTCCGCTTGAGAATAATTATGATAACTTTAAGATGAGTAAAGATAAAAATCTGAATTTAATTGCACTTATTATATATAGATATCATTGCTTTTAGTCTATGTTATATATAATTGTTTTTTTTGGACTAAAATGTTATATATAATTGTTATGATTTATTTTTAATATATCCTATTTTATTTTTGGCATTTTAATTGGACATGAGAATTTTCTTAATAAGATTTGAGGATATGCCTAAATTGGTGGTTGCGTTTTTAGAAGGTGCTTTGGATTTGATTTGGAAAGATAATACTAATAAGTAAGTATTCTGTTTTGGTTGATTTCTTATCCAATATAATTCTTATTTGAAAAGGAATCTTTTAAGGAAAATAAGATAAGGTTGCGTGAATTAGGTTGATTGTGGTCTTTGAGTTGATTGCAATTATATGGGGATTTTTGACTTGGTCTGCGCACATGCTCTGTGCTTTTGCGTGAACATCATATGGTGAAGAAGTTAATTGGCTGTGCAATTACTTTGATTTTTTTGTCAGAAACCGTGGGTGCAATAGTAGCTTGAAGGGGCTGTTACTTTCGGTTGTTTGTGTTGATTTGTTATTGAGCTGATTTTCTTAGCGTCTTGGTGCAGCTCTCTTTATTAATTCAGCTCTATCAGGCAGTCCACGATAT
>JANZXV010000001.1:193618-210243 GCA_027576455.1 Erythroxylum roigii | reverse complement strand
TAACACGAGTCGGTCGTGTTAGTGGGCGTGAAAATCTTTCACGGGTAGCTAAGTTGTGGGCTGGTTACATAGATTGATTCGTACGGGGTTGATCAATCTTTGTAATTTTTGTGAACTACAGTGGAAGAAATTAATCTGGGTGAGAGCCCCGCAGACGTAGGCAAAGTGTGTCGAATTGCGTTACCAAACGTTAGCGTCTTTGGTATTTTGCTTTTGTGATTGTCGATTTACTTGTGCGGAAAAATTAATTTTGGATAGTCTGCGAATTTATTGATGATTTAATTATTTCAATAATATTTACAATTTTAAATTTAAATTCACTTATATGTAGAAAAGAATTGTCATAACTTACAATTCATCAATTACCTAGTAAAGTTGGTGGGTACATATAGTACTCTTAGTCATAACTAGACTGAATGATATATTCACACGATACCAAACTCTTGAACACGAAAGCTTAAACCTGTTTATCATTTCAACATGTTATACGACATCTTAGGTTGAACAATCTACATTATAATGTCAAACTTAAACTGGAATGACACGTTTCACGGATAGCCGTTTTCATATTGATTTTCTTCCCCGCAATGGAGGAGTTGGGGAAATTGCAATGGCAAGGTTCTATTGGATGCACAGTATAGACCTATTTGGAAACAACTAAAGCTCAGATCAAAGAGATTATAGTGACAAAGGGGACCGCAAACTGTAAGTATATGTATTGAGCAATGAAGTAGACAAACCAACAAAAGGGTCACCTCAGATTTCAGTGACGAAAATTGGACAGAAAGAGATTGAAGGATTCGAATCAAAAAGTCCATTCTCACCTTCATCACGCTTGACTTGTATATTTTTTATTAATTTATGTATGATATTTATATCACATATGTTTTAATATTACTTTTTAATTAAATTTTAAAAAGCGAGGAATTGAAACCAGAAAGGGCCGTTCTCATCCTCGCCACTCTTGCCTTGGCCCTACCTGAAATCCTTTGACATGAGAGGCAACCAATTGGAGGACTAGATATAGGATGACCCTTACAACTCCAGCCAATTACATAACAGATAAGGCATTTTGTGGTCCTAAAAAGTGCAGTACCCTTTCTCTTTGCAAAACATCAAAGTGCTACTAGAAAATGGCCCTTCAGTACTGTTAAATAGACTGTAAAAGCGCAACTTGTGGGTCATACTCGTACCCCCCTCTACACACTGAATTATTGCTCCATGGAGAGGTCCAAACACTACTTCAAGCTCCCTTCAGCATCTGAATAGTTTCTGTGAACTTCTGTTTCACAGGTTTAGCTTGGTTTTCAGTTCTTCTTGTAATTCCCCAGTTGTCTTTTTTTGTAGAGAAAAGCCATAACAGATGATCTCATCAAACAAAAATATCGCCAACGCTGTTGGTGGGAAAACAGCTCGAGCTTGTGATAGTTGTATAAAGAAGAGAGCTCGATGGTACTGCGCAGCTGATGATGCCTTTCTTTGTCAAGCCTGTGATTCCTTGGTGCACTCTGCGAACTCTTTAGCTCGTAGACATGAAAGGGTTCGCTTGAAGACCTCATCGCTTAAATCTTTAGAGTCTGTACGTAATTCAAAGGAGAGTTCTTTACCCTCTTGGAACAGATGGTTCACCAGAAAAGCAAGAACACCAAGAAATGGCAAGCCCTTCTTTCGTTCTGTGAAAGTAGAGGACGCCATTAAAAACCCTATTCCATTAGTGCCTGAGGTTGGGTCAGAAGAGGTGTCGCATGAAGATAATGAAGAAGAGCACCTTCTTTACAGGGTTCCAATCTTTGACCCTTTTGCTGCTGAGCTATGCACGCCGACAACGATTTCAAATGAAGCAGGTGCAACAATTACTGCTTGTAACGATACTGATCAAACAGGTTCTGATGATACTAATAGAGCCGAATCAAAGGGTTTGTTACACGCTGGTTATGGGCCAGATGTTCAGAACTTACATGGATTACAGCCTTCTGACATGGATCTTGCAGAGTTTGAAGCAGATGTGGAGAGTTTGCTCGGTAGAGGCCTTGAAAATGAGTCTTTTGCCATGGATGAGCTGGGGCTTGTAAATTGCAAGGATGAGGATTTGCAGAGAAAGAATAGTTCTTCAGGGAATGGAAAAGTAAAGCTTGAGAATGGAAAAGTAAAGGTTGAAAATGATCATGAGTTCGTAGAAATAAAGGAAGAAACTGTTAGGGAATGTCATGTGGATAATGAAACTTTCGAATTGAGCTTCAGCTACGATTCTCCTGAAAGTTGTGGAGAGGAGGATGATCATAAGGAACAACTGACAGGAGTTAGAGATTCAAAGAATAGTCAAGAACTAGGAGACAGCGATGATTGTTCGAAGAAGAAGAAGAAGAGCAAGATACTATTGAGTTTAGATTATGAAGCGATCATATCAGCTTGGTCAAACCATGGATCTCCTTGGACTACTGGCAAAAGACCTGACGTCGTTGATCCTGACGAATGTTGGCCTGACAGCATGGTAAATTAGGTTACTCATTCAATCTTACATATCAATGAAATTTATCTTGACCAAATCATTGTAAATTTATGTTATGACTGTATACAAATTGAGGAGTTTAATTTGTTTCGACAGGGAACGTGTGGAGCTTATCAATATCGACAAGCTTATGGGGACACAGCAAGTGGGTATCAGTTAGGACACCCAACAATGGCGGACCGAGGAAGAGAAGCTCGAGTGTCAAGGTACAGAGAGAAGAGGCGAACAAGACTCTTCTCGAAGAAAATAAGGTACGAGGTGAGGAAACTGAATGCAGAGAAAAGGCCGAGAATGAAAGGAAGGTTTGTGAAGAGAGCATCCACTTTTGGAGCACCTGCTTTTCCTTTTACTTAATAAATGAAGCTTAGGTTTAGGCACCTTTTGTGAATAAAGCACTGTGTAATTACGTATCAGTTGATCCTCTTACATTACATGGGCTTATGCTTTTATTTAATACCATTATTAAGTAAATAAAATATTTTAAGTTCCATAGTTTATATACTTTGATATTGTCTTGGTATAAATATTAATATCTTTAAGGATGATTTTAAAAAATAATATTTAATTAACATATATCACTCTTGTATGAGAAACATTTTATAATCACTTTTAATAATTAATAATTACTGAGATAATAATAATTATTATTATTATTAATTTCCAAAATATCTAATTAGGGCCTTAATTTACACTCATAAGGCCAATTTTAAATAAATACATACTTTCCTCGTCCTTTTGCATCCAAAATTGTAGCAAGAGAGTTTGGATTTTTCGAGTTAAGATTTTCTGTCTAATATTATTTTATCTTATTTTATTTATTAAATTTCAACCATTTATTTATGTAAATTTTGTGCCTACTTGTACAGGTCTATATAAATAAATACTTAAGATTTAAATTGTAATAATAATAGAACAGAATAATAATGCATAGAGGATCGAGACTCGGATTTTCCAAGCTGATACTTGTAGGATCCGCGTCAGGATCTTGACACTTCACTGCAGGGTCTGACAACTACAGGAAAAACTCAAAAGTACAAACCATGCCCTTCAGAATTCAGATTATGCAAGTTATTCTCTTTTTATAAAAATTGTGATCTTGTTTTTATATTTACTTCATTAAACTTCTTTAATAACTAATTAAGCACTTTCTAATTGTAAATTATCACAGCCAAATATCATGTTTAACCAATATTTTAAAAATATGAATAAAAACTAAATTGATTAGATAAAATATTTAAGATTTAGAAGTTTAATCAGTATAATAAAAATTGAGAAATTTTAAAAACTTTAAAATATAATCGAAGCAAGAGATTATCTTTGTTATTAGAAGAAATTAAAATTTAATTTAATGTGACAATTAAATAAAAATCTGTTATTTATAAAATTAGTTCGACATTTTTTAATAATAATAATTATTTAAAAACTAAATTAAAATATGATTAAATCTTTCTCATCAATTAGTTTTTAATTATTGTGTTTAACAGTAAAATAAATTGTTATTCATTTACGTATAAAACTAATCCATTACTTGCAGGCACTTTGTTATAAAAAAAAAAAAGTTATTTGAATGTAATACTCTTTAAGTTGGAATCATTAATGTTACCTGGCAACATCGTGAGAATTATTCGGCGTCAATTTCCTACAAGTTGATTAAGAAATGAAGGAGACGAAAAAAAAAGGTGAGGTTCGATGGCAACCTTGGGATGGGATGGGAGGATCGATATGTTAAATTGTATCGAAAAGAATTTAAAATTATTAATATCTAGTACTTAAAATAGAGAAATATATTACAATTTTTAATTGAAAAATCTAAAATTTTAGAATAAAATATAATACGTAACAATACCTTAGTTATGTATTCTGGATCAAACGTGAATGGGTAAGAAACAAAGAAATGCGAAAAATACCTGATTTCGGTTCCATCACTTCAAACGAGCTTTCTGAAGTTGAAATGAGCGCGAATCCACGGTGGTCTTTACAGGAACTGCTATTCGAGACGCAAGTAGGGTCTTTTTACGTTTTTCTCAAAACGTAAGCTCTCTTAACGAGTCAGAGAATCCTTTTGCTTACAATTGATATATGAGCAACTAAAGAAGACCTTAACCTTTATATATAACATCAATATTAGTCTTCCTCATCACAAGACTGATATGGGTTCGGTCCACATTAATTGAAATCTACTTTTCACACGGACTTCGACCCACTGATTTAGATCATTTATTATGTCACTTTATTATCTTTATCTGGATCAAATTACGTAACTTAACCGATAAGTTATTAAAAAACCAAAAAATGCAATTAATAGTTGTAAACTTTATGAGGAAAGACAAAATTATCCAACATTCTCCCCTTGGACAAGTGTTAATTGTAGTTTTGACTCTAGTTTAAAACCAGTTTAAAAACTCGATTAAGCCACACTACTAACTTAGTCAAATAAGTTTAAAAACAAAACATTTTATCCAAATATAACGAAAGTCTATCATTTCGTTTTGTAAGACTTTCAATACCGAAAAGTATCAAATGCATGTGTCATATGTGACACAGATCCAATACAATCACGTATACCTAATACCTCACAAACATGAATGGAAAAATGGAGTGTGACAAACTAGGATGATACCTTTATGATCTAAATTATATCATCTTCATTTGCAGGTCTAGATTTCTCCAACTTTATGTTAAACCACATATGCTAAATTATATTAGAGAAATCCTGTTTTCTCTCACTGAATGCTAAACAGCATTAGAGAAAATTTGTTTCCTCTCACCAAATGCTAAACTGCATTAGAGAAAACCTTTATGTTCTCCAACTGAATGCTAAAGTACATTAGAGAACCTTTATGGGAGTAAAAAACTTATATCTCCTATGTCATGTCAAACTTCATGGATATCTGTTTAAAATTGTATGCGTCTAAATGACATAAGCATAAGGTCAATCTGTATATAAGCCCAATGAACTTTAAATGCTTAAGATCGACACAAATCTTAAGACTTTTATATGTATTTATGACGATATATGATAACACATATTACCTAGAATAAAAGATGATCGTCTTTATTGATAAACCATCATACCGTTATAATACATCAAATGTATAAATGAACATGGAGCAAACATAAAAATCCCCTAACTAACAGTGTCTAAAGACGTCAAAATACACATACTGTATACTTGTGTTTCAAACACAAGTGGGTGAAGTCATTTAGTTAAAGAATCGACTAACTTTTCCTCAATTCTTAAATTCTCCAAACCTTAATGTCACCTTTTCGTATCAACTCTTTTATAGTCAAATAATTGACCTCAAAATGCTAAGACCTTGTGATATTCTTTGTTGTTATTAAACAACACAGTAAGAAGATTACCACAGTACAACCAGATGGGTCTAGCCGCTGAATCAACCACAAATAACTCAAAAATCAAGTTTCTGAGCTAAACCGTCTATGAAGCAGCCCCATAGCATGCACTCTACATGCATGATCGAGGAAGTCACTCGTGTCTACTTGACACTCTTCTGCGACATTGTACCATATGCAAACTTAAAACTGTAACCTTAAGTGGACTTTCGATCATTCGGACACATATTTAAAATCTGAATTTGAATTCCCGTGAGGTTTTGTCTGTTGACTGTGCTATATGTCAACATATAATTCTTAATTCCCTTTAGTATCTCAACACTCGCTTGACTGCATTCCAATGGTCTACACCTGGGTTAACTAGATATTAACCAAACAGTCAAATGGTGAATGCAATGTCCTACCTAGTACATAGCTGAGCATACATCAGGCTATCAACTGTACTAGAATACGAAACATTTCTTGTAACCTCTCTCTTTACTGTATTATTTGGATACTGTGCCAAAAATTATCTCTTGCTATGAGAGATAGATGTTACAACAGGTTTACAGTTAACCGTATTAAACCTTTGTAATATATACTCAATGTATGTACTCTGTGAGAGGTCTGATGAGTGTTGAGATATGCCCCGGTGAATCTGAATACTTATGACAAAAGATGTTACGCCAAAGTCCTTCATGTCAAAGTTTTTGACCAAAAGCTACTTATCCTCATTCAACATGGTAAATTAATTTGACGTGAGCAATATATCATCAACATGCAGTAATAAGAAGATAACTTTGTTCCGCCTGACCTTATAGTACAAGGATCTTTTAATTTTATTTTCCATGAAGCTGAAAGAGGTCATAACCTCATCAATTGTAAGGTATCACTTTCGGAAGGTTTAATGTAAACCATATATTGATCTGTATAATGCGCAAACCATGTTAGTTCCAATTGGACCCTGAAATCCTTCAGGTTGTACCATGTAGACCACTTCATAAAGGTCTTTATTCAAAAAAGCAGTTTTGATAGTCATCTGATGTAACTTTATATCATCATGACCTACAATTGCCTTAATCATTCAAAATGTATCCTTCGAGGATACGAGAGAAAAGGTAACAAAAAGCCAACCTTTCTCTCTGACTAAACCATTAGGCAATTGAGCGAGCCCATAAACTGTTGAACTTTATCTCGAAATCCTTTAGGTCTAAAAACTTCATTTACAACTGACGAGTTTGTAGTTCCGATGCAAATCAACTAGCTCCCAGACCTTACTATGCTTCATGGCTACATCTCATCAGTCATTGCATCCCACCACAGATCTGCATTGTGTCCAGAAACAGCTTCTGTAAAACTAGCTAGACTCGAAATATGTCTAATATCATAGTCCTGTACACCTGATAGACTATGTCATCAGATGGGATAGCAGGTCATCTCACTCTAGTTGATTTACCTAACTACATTAGATCTTGTACCTCCAAAAACCACTATGTGTACAGATATGGATTCCTGTTCCTAAAGAGGCACAGTACAGAGACCTAGATCCACCAGATCTAACTGTATGAGTAACGAGTACATAATAACTATAGTATCCACCTTGCTATCATTCGAATGGTCAAAAGGCCTACCATCATCATAGACATTGTATTCCAGAAACTTAGTTGTTTGTGATTCCACTATTTTGGTCCCACCTTTTATACAATAAAAGTTGTAGCCTTAAAATAGTCGAGATATCATATAAAATAGAAATGAGCAGAACGAGCATTCAATCTTTCTTTATAAGGATTATACTGTCTCAATAGGGCAGCCCCATACACAAATGTGTCCAAGGCTAGGTTTTCACACTTTTAGATAATTAGGTAAAATAGCCTTGTTCTGCATCGACTTCTTCAACTCCTTTAAAGTGCAGTTATGCCTTTCGGTAACACACCATTTTGCTTAGAACTACTCGACATAGTGAATTAAGTCACTATTTTAACTAATTCCATATATCTGACAAGCAAACCTTTTCAAGTCCTAAAACACCATGTTTTCCATGATATTCTCCTCCACAGTCAAATATGACTATCTTGATAAATTTTTCCAGTTGGTTCTCAACCTTTAGTCTTTAAGCAAGAACACATAATTGTAAGGGGAAAATCATCAACAAATGTCAGAATACATTTAGAATTGCACAATGCAACTGTATAAGGTTTACCGATATCTTCATGTATCAGACTCAACAAGTCAAAAGCATGAGTTGACCTCAATATCTTTATTAGTCAACTTACCCCTGCAACAGTCAACACATGTTCTCAGATCATCATAATATAGGAAATTTTTTTGAAACACAATAAAGTTGTTTTATTAAATAGAATCAGCTAATAAAACATCCCAAAGAATTTTGGGTGGATTATGAAACCACTCACCAACAAATTCATCAATTCTATTAGTTTGAGCTAGTTCGTGGGCAGCCATATTAGCTTGCCTAGGTATTGTAACAATCCTGTAGTTACCATGAAATTGATTCTTTAGCATTCTAATTTCATCCATTACAGCACCAAAGGAAGTAAAATCTAAACTTCCACTCCCCACAATTTCTTGAACAACAGCAAGACTATCACTCTCACATATCACATTCTGCCAACCCTTCCCCTGTACCCAACTTAATGCCTCCTTAATGGCTAAGGCCTCTGCCATTCTTGGCGAAAACGTACCTTTAATCCTTCTAGTTTTTGCAGCTAAAAAACTACCATGATCATCACGAGCCACCAAAGTAAACCTTATATCTGAACCGTTAACATGTGTTGCTGCATCCAAATTCACCTTTACCCAATCTGCCAACGGCTTTTGCCATTGCCTGGCTCTAATTTGCTGCTAATGCTGTGGCTTAGTCACTTGGGCATTTTGCCAAACAGTTTGCATGAGTTGAGCAGTGAACCATGTTTCTACCGGCGACATATATTTATTCGACCAAACCAAGCTATTTCGAGCATTCCAAATTTCCCAGTAGATACCCAATAACAAGCTAGCATCTTTATCGTTAAATAACAATACAACTGCTCTCAACCAATCAACAAAGAACGCAACAGGAGGCCTGTATCACCCAAAGATAGAAGAACACCATACCTGTTGAGCATAATTGCATTTCACTAGCAAATGCAAGGTCGATTCCTCCCCCAAATTGCAGAGAGGACTGATTGATGGAACCGGTACTCGCCGTTTCAACAACGACGCTCTTGTCAGCAATATATTATTTGCAGCTCGCCAAATAAAATTCTCACCTGTGGTGGTAATGGTAGTTTCCAGAATTTGCTCCACATATGCAGAACTTGCTGGTCAGGCTTTTCCACTTGATTTAACGACGCTCGATAGGCAGACCTAACTATAAATACCCCCTTCTTATCTAACAACTAGAATAGAGCATCATCAGCATACTTGCTTAACGGAATAGACATAATCTGAGAAGAATCTCTCATTAAAATTAGCTTCAATCAAATCTCTATCCCATCTACCCTCCTTTGTTAAATCACTCACCATAAAAACTTGCTTTTCTGGAGAAAAAACCATGGAAACACAAGAATTCGTAGGGTCTTGGATCCACGCATCAAACCAAATAGAAATCTTCTCGCCTGATCCAACCCATCAACACATCCCCTTCTTCAAAACCTACTTACTCTCCCAAATGCTCCTCCATACATAACTGGGATTAGCACCTATATCAGCCTCCATAAAACTCGAATGCGTAAAATATCTTGCTTTAAGAACCTGAGCCATAAGCGAATTGGGGTATTTAATCAATTGCCAACCAATCCATCCTAGCATAGCCAAGTTAAATTCTCGAATATGCTTGAACTGGAGACCACCATGAGTTTTATGCTTGCATAACCTTGACCAAGTCATCCAATGTAAATTCGGAGATCCCCTCCCATTCCTCCCCCACCAGAAATATGCAAAAAGCTTCTCCAAATCAGCACAAATCCCTTTCGGTAGCAGGACCAATGACATCACATAATTAGGTATCGCCTGAAGCACTGCTTTAATTAAAATTTCCTTTCCCTCATTTGAAAGCAGCTTGTTCTTCTATGAGTTTAAACGGGTCCACAACTTGTCTTTAACAAAATGAAAGACCTCTTTCTTATTGCGACCCACTGCTGTTGACAACCCCAAATAGTCTCCAAGACTATCATGTTCAGTAACCTGGAGTGTACCACAAATCGTAGACCTCACCAACTGCGAAGTGTTAGAACTATAACAGAGAGGAGATTTTGAGAAGTTCACTGCTTGTCCTGAAGCCTTCTCATAATCTCGAAGCAAATTCTTCACCACACCCACTTCCCTCTCTATAGCCTTGAAGAATAAAACACTATCATCTGCGAAGAAAAGATGGCTAATTTCCGGGGCCCCTCTTCTCACACAATATCCATGAAGCTCACCTGCATCAACCCTGGCCTGTATAAGTCGAGACAACACCTCTGCACACATAATGAACATATATGGACTCAAGGGATCTCCCTGACATAATCCCCTTGACGGATAAATTGTCCCAAGGAGCTTACCTTGCTGCAAAACATTATAACTAACCTTAGAAACAGATACTTGTACTAAATCCACCCAATCAGTACAAAATCCCATCCTTAACATGATAGCCTTCAAAAAGTTTCACTCTAGCCTATCATAGGCTTTACTAATGTTAATCTTCAAGGCAGCCATACCTGTCTTACCCACCTTGTTACTTCGAAGAGAATGAATAACCTTATAAGCAATGATTGAATTATCCTGGATCTATCTCCCAACCATAAACGCACTTTGTTGTGGAGAAATAATAGTTGGTAAGAAAGGTTTCAATCTAGTAGTTAACATATTTGAGATAATTTTCTAAAGAACCTGACATAAAGCAATGGGTCTCATATCCATCATTGTCTCTAGAGTCGACTTCTTTGGAATCAAAACTAAAAGAGTCTCGTTAAAATGCTGCGGGAACTTACCACTCGCAATACACGAAATACAGAACTCTGAAACTGCCCCCTTTCACCCCCCATAATCGCTGAAAGAACCCAGGATTCAACCCATCAACTCCCAGCTATTTATCAACACTTATGCTGAAAACGACACATATCACGTCCTCAGCAGTGAAAGGATTCATCAAAGCAACATTTACTTCATCCGAAACCAACCGAGGAACATAATTCAACACCACCTGTGAATCACAATAATGTGAAGAGTATAGCTGCTCAAAATAATTAGTAATCATATTGGGTAGGCCAGAGTCCCACTCACACCAAACCTCGGAGCTATCCTTTAGCTTCTCCAGACTACTCCTCAGTTTCCTCTCTGATGCACGAGCATGAAAAAATTTCGTATTACTATTACCATCTCGCAGCCAATCGACTTTCGCCCTCTGCCTCCAATATAGCTCCCGTTGATTAAATAGTAAACTATACCTCTCTTTAACCAGTAAAAACTCCCTCCTATCTTCACTATGCCTCTTGCCTCTCAAATACGACATCCTCTGCTCGCACCTATCAATTTCTTCTTGAAAAGTACATTTAAAGGCATAACCCCATTTCGCTAGAACTTTGCTACAATGCGACAACCTTGAAACAAGATCAGCACCGGTGGTATCATTCCAACATTCCTCAACCCTAACTCTGGAAATGTGGTTTAAACTTTTATGTCACACTATGTATGACTTGTCATTCATCGAGTTCTTAATTTCATAACTTGTTTGGCAAGATACGAAGAAGCATATATCTAATTCGAGATAAGACACATTCTATACAAACCATATGACAGGAAAGTTGTACAATTATGTTTTGCATTAAACAACTGTACAATAAAACAATTAAATACAAAACATTAACCCTATTTATCTAAAATTGATCAAAAGATCATACTGTATATAAAATATGTCGTGTAAAACCCAAATGAACCTTACTACAAGGTTCAACATATACATTCCCTATAGATATTACTTCTACTTCTTCATTGTTGTGAACCATCAGTTTCTCCTTCCCTTTATTTGGCTTTATCCTGGATATGAACTCGTGCATCGTGGAAGCACCTTGATCAGATGCTTCACTATATAGCCACCAAATACTTAATGCGGCTATCACAAATTAGATTAAAAAATTAATAAGCTAAGGAGTTGCCTAATGGTCACGGTCTTTCCTTCTAGGCCTTATACTGTTGGTTTCTTTATGTCATTCGGATCTTTACCAACACTAGTTTAACCAACATCAGCATGAAGATTTAGTCTTTCTACCTTTGATTTTAGCGGGCTTAATCTTTGTCTTCCCTTTAGTTGCTTCGAGGGCTGTAGGAGTAGCAAACTTGAGTTTCTCCCCCTCAGCAATGCAATGGGCTATCAAAGTGTTGAAGTCCCATTTCTCATCCAGCGAGTAATATGTCATCACCAGATTACTAAACTCTAGAGGGAGTGTGTTCAGAGTTTGGTGAACAATGAAGACATCAGGAAGAGGAATGTTTAGCATCTTCAGTCTATTGTGAAGATGAATAATTCTCGATATGTACTCCATTATTCCCCCTTCTCCTGCATATCTCATGGAGAATAATTCTTTCATCAAGGCACTTGTCTCAACATTAGGTGAGACTTTGTACCTCTGGGAGCCATTTCAAGAAACTTCGCTATGTTTGTGTCCAGAAGTACAATAGCAGATGGTCAGGTATGGATCTCTTAATAGTCATCAGACATAATCTGTTAGACCGATCCCAGACTTCATAGGTTACTTTATAAACTCTCGAGATCATGGATGTAGGTAGAGATGACGTATCTGTCCGTATGACCATATCAACCTTAACTATCTCCATAGAATTCAATACATTCTCTATTCACTTCTTCGTATTGAAACCGGTCAAGGTTTCAACAGTGACATTGATTTTATTGATTGAAAAGGTGACTGTAAAATGATAAAGTTTAAATTAGCACAAATGTAGGATAACAGCGATACTCAAATTCATTAAATAGTATCTTTATTGGAAATCTGGTCACACATATTATGAAACACTTGTGGGCTGAAAACATAATATATGCAACTAGACCTCTACATAAAAGTGATTAGAGTACAAACCATCAACTCTCATGACACTACCACCTGTCAGTGAATAGATCATTTAAGCAACGACTTTATGTACATCTCAAAATCTCATGTAAGGCCAACACATGTGGGCATAATATCCAATGCCTTTATGCACTTCCCAAAATCTCATGTAAGGCCAATGCTTGTGGGTAGAATAACCAAACGCGAGATCAGAGACATCCCCTAACGTGTAAGAAGAATAATTCAAAATACTGAATTGAAAGGCCATTGTGGTGACTACATCCTCATCAGTATTCAAAAGTCCACAAATACAAGGGATACATCTTTATGTTATCCTCACATTCTTTATGGGCATATGGTATGTGACAATGCAACATCAATAATGCAAAAATACGAATGCACAATCTCATTGTCACATACTCATGCTGAAGACATTCTCTAAAAACTTCATTTGAGACTTTCGTAAAAGAAAAATCTCAGTAGAGTGACTATCGTGAATCGTCGGAAATTGAACTAATTACCTGAGACACTAGAACCTCATGTATCTCTCTTATAACAAGTTCATTGCACGAAAATTCACTAAAAAATGGCTTTAGAATGTCTTAATTCCTTTTCCGAGTAACAATCATGCAATCCCGAACACTAAACATGAGACCTGATATACGAAAACTTGAAGTGTCTCCCTTATGTGATATCTGAAATATGAAAATTCACTCAAAATCGGATTCAGAATACCTTAAGTCCTTTTTCTAGAGTTAAACTTTAATTTATTAATAATGTAATAAATCCAAAAAATGGAAAAATTCACTTTATGAATTTCCCAAAATCGAAAACTGACCCAAAACAACACGGAGCACCCTTGTGGGAAATCTAAAATTTTTGTGTTTTATTTAATTATTGTAGAATTATGTACGACTGACGTTAGCACTATGTCAACGCACTGTAGCGTTGATGTCATCCGCTAACGTCATCTATAACGTCAGCTGCAAGTGGAGAGTGCAACGCATGTATTGTACATGCCGCCCAGCGACGTGCCTCAACAGTGAACGACACGTGCGTAGCACACCCTAGACACATGCCCATGCCCGCTTATTCGGTGGCGAGTGTGTAGCATGTGCCGACACGTGGCACGACATAGTCAACCTACATGTCTACCTATACGTCGCACACGCTAGACATACCGCCCTTCGGGGAGGTACTGTGCGGCTTCAGGCCATCGAAAAATGGAGAGTTTCAGGCCAATTTTTCTCCCTATCGGGCTCGTTTTTACCCTGTTTCTCAAATTTAAATACATTTATACTACTTCCATGTAATAAAAAGCAAGAAAAAACCAAGAAATAGAAGTTAAATCTTTGAAAACCTTATAAAGAGAAAACAAAAAAATCTTCATTTTTAACCACTCGATCAAGTCACCGCTCTGATACCACGCGTAATACGTAACGACACCTTAGTTACGTATCTCGAATCGAACGTGAAAGGGTAAGAAATGAATAAATGTAGAAAATACATGATTTCGATTTCATAATTTTAAACAAGCTTTTCCAAAGCCGAAACGAATACGAATCTACCGCCATCTTTACGAGAACTGCTCTCCGGGATACAGGTAAGGTCCTTCTACAGTTTTCTCAAAACGCAAGTTCTCTTAACGAGTCAAAGAATTGTTGTGCTTACGATTGATATATGAGCAACTGCAGGAAATCTTAACATTTATATATAGCATCCATATCGGGGTACCCCATCACAATAACGATATGGATCCAGTTCACACTAATTGGGATCCTTTTTTTACACTGGCTTCGATCCATTGATTTTGATCATTTATTAGGTCACTTTATTATCTTTATCCGAATCAAATTAGGTAACTTAACCGACAAGTTATTAAAAACCCAAAAAATGCAATTAATAGTTGTCCAACTTTATGAGAAAGGACAAATTTGTCCAACATAAAAGTTTAACAAGTTCTTGAAATAGGACATATCAAAATAAGAATATAATCTCATTTATAAGGATTCTTAATATTTCTTAACAAATTTGAACTATAAATTAGTAAAAACAATACATGATAGAAATATTAATACAAATTTGATATTAAAAGGAATCTTATGCTAAATGTTAGCTTAAGGTTCTATGGAGAAAATTTGATCATCATCGTTTTTACTTAGTTATATTTTTCAATATATCTATATATATATTTGGTTCAGCCTGGTTTTGGCTGAACTGAACGTTACCGTTTGGATCCATGAATCGGCTATTCTCGATGAAGAACTTGACGTGAAGGTACCTGCAAAACAAGGGAAGGCACGTCGGGGGTTATGTCCCGATTAGCCCCTCCGACGCTCAAGTCAGTCTTTTGGTGAAGGTGGGATTGCCGTAAAAGCTAGAGAGCTAGGTTTATGATTGCGTACCTCTGTTATGGTGAAAGCATACCTTATATATGGAGCGATATCTAGGTTTAGGTCTTTACGTAGACTTCTACCTCTGCATGGGAAGTTTTCTCACGCCAACGGGCTGCTCATGCTAACGGGCTGTGGAGAGCGTGGATCGGGCTTGGGCCTGTCCTAGCCGTTGGGTACCGGGCTTGCTCTATGGAGGATGGAGGATGGACCGATCGGCCCATAGGTTGTCTTAACTGGGTCCGGGCCTTGCATGGCCGACCCGACCAAACATATAAGCCTCTACGTCAAAAAATATAAGACAAGCAAGCATCCATATGAAAATATAAGACAAGCAAGCATCCATATGAACTAATAGACCTAACTTATAACTCATATCCTATAACCCATACCATAATTCATCCATTTTGTCTAAAAAAAAACCCACATCATCTTCATCTACCTATTATGCTCTACTTCTTCATATGAGAAGCACTATCTTCATCTAGCCTTACAACAAAAAGACCTTTGGATAATAGATAGAAGCGTAACTATAAGTACAATTATTATTATCTTTTTATTAAGGTAATATAATTCATACCATAAAGTGGCACTGTAATTGGTGTAAGGCCACAAAATTTTTTTATTAGACAACAAAATGAATAATGTTACCTAAAATTTTGACTGAAGTAACAAAATAATTTCAAACTATAGCGACATTGTTAAATGGATATAACAAAAGTTTGAATCTTTATAAGACAACAAATGAGATTTTTTAGGCAATAGTATCTAATAACAAAAATGAAGGTTTTTCACGTCTTTAGCAACAACATACATTAATTTTCATTAAGGCAATAATATATAATATTAAAAGTAACCATATATACATTAATATATGTCCTAAAATGTATATATTGTCAATATGAACTTAATGAAATTCAACCTTTAATATATTCAAAATACAATAACCAAAAATTATTAGATAAAATATGCACCTATATTATCTTCCTCCAATTCATATGGAATATAATTGTATCAACTAAAATTAAAAAAAAATATAGACAATTTAAAATTCTTCACAAAGTACTTTTTTATCCACTCTTAATCATCACCTTTTTGGAAATAGAAAACAATAAGTAGGCTAGAATTATTCCAAAACAACTATGATCATAAACATGCTATATATCTAAAGAATGAACTACCAACTACTTTACTATAACCTCCATTTAATAAAGATAAATTAATGTAGTTCAAAAACTAACAATACAATGGTTCAATTCTTTTTATAAGCAAAGTCATAAGGCATAAACTTTTCAATCTACATTGGGTGCAATATATCTACAAATGGAAAAAATAAGCAAAAATAAT
>JANZXV010000001.1:147995-167852 GCA_027576455.1 Erythroxylum roigii | reverse complement strand
GAGATATACAGGTGGCAAAATATACAGGTGGCAAAAAGATCAAGTTTTTTTGCCACCTGTATATCTCATTGCAACTTCTGTTGCTAAGCGCTTTTCCATAATCCATTTATAGACATTACTACTTCTAGCTCTTCCCAGACTTGGATTAAAGGGACACCAATCTATTAAATCTTGAGGTGATAATACTTTAATTTTCGCAGCTGATCCTCTCATTGCAATGTTATACATCATTGCTTCAATTACCCCTGAAATCGCATACGCCCAACAAGTCACTATTTACAAATAAAAATAAATTAAAATATGTAAAAACAAGTTACCTTCATTTCCTTGATCTCGGACTTCACTTAATATTATATTTGTTTTTGTTGACCAGTCACAATATTGGATGATATTAGCCTTAAGATCTTGAAACAAATAAAACAAAAATAATTAATCAATTAATTACCTTAAAATAATTTATTAATTTCTATATAATATTTAATAAAAATTAATTATAACACTTCAAATTAACTTATTGTAAAATAAGTTTTAAAAATCAACAAATTATAAAAATAGAAAATTATAATTAAAGCTATGTTTAAAATGGTATAATTTTACATTATAATCAACTCATAATATCCAAAACAAGATAATAATAAATTTAATGCATAAAATAATTATTCATACAGTTGGTCGTTTAAAGGCAGTAGTGAGTTGAGAAGTCGACGACCTATCCTCCTGATCTCTCTTTTCATTGAATGGTTGAGATGATGAGGAGGCATGCTTTTTCCCTTTTGGACCACGCTTCTTCTTGCCCATAGTTTTGCTAAATTGTCCTGTTGTAAACAAGGTGGCAAACTTGAAATAAATAGCAAAATGTGTGATGATATCAGTAAATCGAAATGTATCATAATTCACATTAAAAATTAGAGAACTAATTAACAATTAAAATTTTATGCATGAACTTATATAAAATTCTAATTATAAATACTTCCCCATCATAAGTAAAATTCAACGTCGGCTTCTGTAACATGGAAGAGATGTTAAAAGAGAAGAATGAAAATTTACCGCATATAAGTATAGAGATGGAAATGGCATTTTACGTAACGTTATCTTAATGAATGCTTAATCTTGATGAAAACAACAATAAACGGTACTACAAAGAAGCATTTAAAAATTCTTGATAGATCATAAAAATTAAGCTAAAAAGAATTAGAATGATGATCGTAATTTAGTTAAAATTAGCTATCAAATAGATTATTGTTTTTTTAAGAATAATTCAAGATATTGAAAAGAAATTCAAGATATTGAAAAAAAAAATTCAAGATCATGAAAGTAAACAATATCTAATATCTTTTCTTTCACGATCTTGATCTTGTTATATACTACACACACAATTTATAACAAGCACTGTATACTATTGGTACCTCGACCAGTAGGTTGGCTAGTTAAAGTTTGGTGAGGCTTGATACTAAACGAGGAGAAATCTTATTTTGAAAATGCACACTGACTCCTTAACCCCTGATCTTGACCCGTTAGTTTACTTAAGTTGAGGAGGGTACTCACATGCACAGCCGGTATGCAATAATTGGCATCTGGACATAAGAATCTGTTCAGACGAGAGATAATTTTGTGAATGAAAGAACTATCATTCATTTACTTATATATGAAGTTAACTACAAAATGAGAATGTAACTTCCTTTAACTAACATTAACCTTGACCCGTTAGTTTACTTGAGTTGAAGAGGGTACACACATGCACAGTCGGTATACGATAATTGGCATCTGGACATAAAAACCTGTTCAGACGAGAGATAATTTTGTGAATGAAAGAATTATCATTCATTTACTTATATATAAAGTTAACTACAAAATGAGAATATAACTTCCTTTAACTAACACTAAATAACTATTTACATTTATATTTCGACATAGTCGATCACTCAAAGCTTAAACATTTGGCTGATTGGAGAATAAGAAACTTGGCAATGCCAGTAGAGCCCTTTTGTACTTAATGGCCATTTGTTGCTTTGAAATGAGTTTTCCTTAACTTTTGCAACTTGATTAGATTGATTATGAACCTATATTTTCATTAGGTACTTTTAATTTGATGTGCGATATTAAAATTTCTACTTTATTATATGTTTGTTTTTTTTACACGACAATATTTCTTTTTTTAATAAAATGAACCATAGAAAAAGAATATAAATAACATGCGTGCAGACCATTTAGCGGCGTAGAAACAAAAGTTTATAAAATATTTTTGAAAAAAACAAGTGTATTAAATAAAAGATTTATAAATTGTTTTTATACATTAGATTGATTCTCATATCTATTTTTCCCCCTTTGTGAGATTTATCGGTAATTTTTTGTCGATAATTTATGATTTTCTTGTAGTGTTAGCATACATAAATCATTTACGGGGGCTCCTAAGAAATCCTTTCTTTAATAAATATTGTGGAGGCTAATAATAATTAGTATGTATCAAAATAATTAATGAGTCAATCTCCACTTTTAGATAGTTCATTATAATAAGAAAATTACTTTACATTCATTACTGTGTTTTTAAAAATTTTATCTCTTATAATTTTATTTACTATTAAGTCACTAAATAGAAAAAAATACATTGTAAATTTGAATAACTATTAAACAATTGTTAGATTTTAGTATTGTTATTTTTGATAAAAAAAAAGTTTATTAGGAAAACAATAACCATCAAGTTGAGGATGAATCAATGATTTGATATATCACTCTTTCTGCATCATAAGATTTGGAAATTGGAATATTATCACAGGAACAAAATTGTTCTTACATGCAAATCATACAACGCTGATATGAACATATCAATTACGTTACGGAACTTTTTCTTTGGCAGCTGAGTCTACTTGAATCGATGAATCACTCTCTAATTAAATATTTTGGAGGTTAGTAGTTGGAGTACTCCATAATCATATTGCCTTGTTTTAGATCACATGTTATCTTCTTATGCCTCCTAAATTATTACAATTTAATTATTCAATGGGCTCCCCCTCCATCCATCCATTAGTGCAGACAAGTGAACCTTCCTTTTCATAGTAGGGGGAAAAAAAAAAAGAAGAGAAAAGGCTTAAATAGTTTATCATTGTTTTAAATATCATTCAATTAGACTTTTTTTTCCATCTTACTTCGTCCAACATAACTCATTTTAGATTTTTCCTGTCATTCGGGCAAGAAGATCGATTTGATCCCAAAACCGAACTCCATCAAATCAGTGCCTTAACCCTTTCACTGTCACTGTGTGGTGTGGACACACGTCTTGATCACTAGACAAGGAAAAGGGTTTTGACTTTATTAGATCCTTTTTAAGTTGATTGGCTTCTCAATCGTATTTTACTCCATATGTTTTGGCAAATTATATAAAACAGCTTCTGTGATATACTTGATTATTTATCTTAGCTCTTATGTTTTTAATTCGTTCACCTTAGTTTCTGTGTTTTTTATTCTCATTCAAGATGCCTCAATTGGGTATTTTCGGACAAATTTGCCTTTAAATTATTGAAATACATTTTTTTAATCTCTTGATTTCAAGGGCAAATTTGTCCGAAAATATCAAATTGAGGTATCTTGAATGAGAATAAAAAACACAGGGACTAAGGTGAACGAATTAAAAACACAAGGGCTAAGATGAATAATCAAGTATATCACAGGGACTCTTTTATAGGATTTACCGTACTTTTTTATAATCTCGCCTCAAAATGTACGGAAACTCTTGCATGTATATGTGTCTTCAACGTATTTGCTTGCTCGTTATATATCTTAAACGCTATAAATTAAGTATTGGAAGTAGTCCCTTTATCTTTTATACAAGTTAGAGTGATGTCTTAACCTCTGTAATAAGATTAAAGAACTTCACCTTTAATAGGTCATCGTAATTCAACATTTTGTAAAAGAAAAAAGAAAAAAGAAAGCTTCGAACTCATGACCAATCCAATCACCAAAAGAAAAGTGTAGTCGGTAGGTTAAGAAAAGTGTCTTTGAACAAAGGGAAGCCAACCGGAGAAACTGGTGTATTATGGGGTTTGATTGGTGTGAAGAGAACACTGGGTGGGGGCTGAAGGAAATAAAAGGGTATTTGACACATCCACAATGTATATGATTGTTCCAAGTCTAGAGAGCTTGCTTTTAAGAAACATCCAAGCAAACAGAAACAAATGATAAAAATGGCTTCAACAATGACTTATTGCAGTAAGTAAAAGTTCAGAGCTCAGTGTCAGAGCTCTAGATTTCCTTTTATATCTCCTTTTGTGCATGTACTCGATGCACTGACTGCATTTGTTTTCTTAACCTTTAACCATAGAATTCCATGATTTCAGGTAATATTTCTTAATTATAAAGCTCTGAAAAGGGGATATTGGTTTGAGGAACTGATAAGATAAATTAATTAGGCAGCAACTGTAATAAAAAAATAAGATTATCTAAAAGATACTCATGATGTAGCACTAACAAGGTATGATGAAAACCAATATCGAATAAGTGAGAAAAGAAGAAGGATGAATTAAAGTGACATTATCATGTATTCAATAAAGCTAAGTGCGATGGATTGTTTTAAGCAACATTGACCACTACTTTGAATACGACTTAATTCAAATATCTTGAACAGACAAAATCTTTCGTAAGTCATCATGACTAATTAGTTGAGCTTTCCTAACTAATTATGGTCTCTGTATTTTGGGATTTGAAAGCCAAACCACTGAATTAGAGAATAAGAAAAAGGTAAGCCTACGCCAATCATATCTGAGAAGGTCACCAAGTTCACAATTACTATAAAATATACACTTTTATCATTACCTTCCCAGCGATTTCGGTCAAAACGAGCCATGTTTGTATACAAGGAACGAACGAAGAAGGTGATACGATTGTAAGAAATAAATTTAAGTGGCTAATTTGAAGGTTCAAATAGTTGTTCTTTATTTTAATCTTAAAAAGTATGAACATATATTGAAACTCATAAATATTATTTAAATTTAAGATACCCCTTGATCTTAAATCATTAATTCGACAAGTGCTTCATTCATAATCCTAATGCAAGGATTTAAATTTAAAAACAATAATTAATTAGAAATGAAATACACTGAAATTTATAAATATTACTTAAATTGAATATGTAAATTAATTCTAAACAACTAATTTAGCAAGTATTTTATTTATAATACATAAATTTGTAAATTATTATATACTTGTTCAAACAATAACTACATGCTTCTATTTCGACATTACTATGCGTGTATTAATTAAATTTAATACAGGCATTTTTTATTTGTTGTAAGCTTCTTTTTTTTTTGGTAAATCAGAACTTGATAAATAATAAAAGGTTATGTACAAGTAAGAGCTACCAAAGGTGTGCTCAAACACGCAAAAGCAAAAGACATGCATCTAACTGCCATGCTAGCAATTTCTCCTAGTCAGAGTTTACCAACGCCTATCAGAATAGAACGTGACAAGATCATGCTCAAACCAAATGCCACAAACGCCTAAGTATATTCCAACAAAAAAAAACTACCACTACCGCTTTATGTCAGTAGATACTCAAAATACACTAGCAAACACAGATCAATCACAGACAATTATGGTATCATCAAATCCTGGTAATCAGTATGTATTTGCTCAGATAATGCCCACAGTAGCTACCCTAGGTAATAGTTTACAGTGCAGAAACCATTGCCTAGCAAACTCCATGTAATCCGAATTGCATTTGGAACGTCGTTGAAGCCTGTGAACATGAGCAAGAGGGTTCCGCCGCTGGGAAGAGACCTCCGAGCAACACTGAAATCTGCATGAAAAGGTTAGTGCACAATAGATCTAATTACTTCTCAATGTGTGTAGGCTGAGATTCTCCGGAGATAATTATAGTGTTTAAAAAAGATTTATAACTTAATTTTTAAACGTTTAAGATTCTAATTCTAAATTTTTTTTTAAGAATTAAATATGAATTTTAAAAAAATCATTCCATAATTTGTTTATCGCGCTTTAATATATGCATAATGATCAATCAATACTATCAATGACATTTGTTAAATGAAAAAAAAATCTTCAAACCATGTAATTTTTCACTAAACATGTTAAATATGAGTTCATGTGTCTGTGTTTGAGCCTTTGTGCCTGTGTGTAATTTTTACATACGGCATATTTACTGAATTATATACATAATCTCATCAATTAACTTATTAAATATGATATCAACAATAACAACATCCAATAAAAGTCCCGTTAAAATGTGAAATTTGGAGATGTCTGATATATAATATGTAACCTTACCTCTATTTAATAGAGAGGTTGTTTCCAATATACTATATACGATATCATATAGTTAGAAATAGGCATTTAGCTTGTTATGTATACAAATAAAACCCAAAAATTTTGTATTAGGATCTTTAAAATTTTTGATAATGTACAATAATTGTTTAGTCTTGGTTATATTTGAACTTAAACATGATTTTCAACATGATACACAGCAAAAAGCAATTTAAAATATAAAAAATATTTTAAAGTTTGTATTATCACGCCAGGGAGCATTTCTTACGTTAGTCTATATATATAACCACTTATGTTACTCTATATAATCACTTGTAGATATATCTACAGAAGATCTTCTTTTGATAAGATAAAGAAGATTGAACTCTTAAATCTGAAAATCTAACCAAAAATAATATCTTAGATTTAATTATAGTGCTTCAAAAATAGTGCATGATTAAATCATAAAAATAAAATTTAGAATTTATTAAACTTATAATTTTAAAAATATTTACGACTAGAATTCATGTTGCTCCAAAAAAATATAATAAGCTATAAGATAGCTTTTTTTGGGTAAACTTGATAAATAATAAAAGATTATGTACAAGCAAGAGCTACCAAAGGTGTGCTCAAACACGCAAAAGCAAAAGACAAGCATCTAATTGCCTTGCCAGCAATTTCTCTTAGTCAGAGTTTACCAAAGCCTATCAGAATAGAACATAACAAGATCAAGCTCAAACCAAATGCCACAAATGCCCAAGTATATTCCAAAAAAAAAAAACCAACTACTACCTCTTTATGTCAGTAGATACTCAAAATATACTAGCAAACACAGACCAATCACATAGACAATCATGGTATCATCACATCCTGGTAATCGGTATGTATTTGCTCAGATAATGCCCACAGCAGCTATCCTAGGTAATAGTTTACAGTGCATAAACCATTGCCTAGCAAACTCCATGTAATCTGAATTGCATTTAGAACGTCGTCAAAGCCCTTGAACGTGAGCAAGAGGGTTCCCCTGCTGGGGAGAGTCTATAGTGCACAATAGACCTAATTACCTCTCAATGTGTGTAGGCTGAGATTCTCCAGAACTTGGAAGATTATCCTGGCTTGTAAGCTTTCTACCTCCATGGCGACATCCTTGAAGGTTCTAGAATTTCTTTCGTTCCAAATGTGGTAAACCGTAGTGGAAAGGAGGATAGGAAAAAGGGGGGATAGTGGTGGAGTTTGGTGGAACCACGAAAGGATGGAAGGAAGGCTTGAAGGGTTGGGGATGGGTATTTGGAAATAATTAAGGCAATGGTCCCAAACAGACTTAGAGAAAGGACAGCTAAAAAACAAATGCTCATTGGATTCCATGTCCGACATACACAGTGAACAGTGGTTAGGCGTGTAGAGAAAGTGAAGATGATCTCTTGTTTGGAGTTTTTGGAGGACTGCTAGCCAAAGAATGAAGGAACACTGTGAGCTGTTATTTTTAAACCAAACCAGATTATACCAAGGCACAAGCTGAGTTGAGGGTGTCATGAGTTTGTAAGTTGAACTATTGGTATAAATCTTTAAGGAGCTAGGGAGCCATTCCAAGTGGTCCGGAGAATTAGTCGGTTGATATTAAACGTGTTCAAAATCAACAATGAGTTCCATAGGAAAATCCTGCCACCTCCACCTATTATTGGTGATTATGTTTTGCTGTCATAGGTAAGCCCGACCCATTTATCTCCCTAAGAGATAAGAAGTTCTTTAAGATTGCCCTTGGATGCTAAGGGTCCTGCTATAAGAGAGTGGATTGCCCATTATCTATCCTAAATCTGAATTGATTCCCTAACCCGAACTTTAAAAAATAGTAATAAAATGTACAAATTTTAATTTTTTTACAATTCTAATTCAACGTTAACCTCACAGTTATCTATGCTGACGTGGTACAGTCACGTCTTATTAGACCCCTCCTAATTAGACACATTAGTATCATCAAGAAGAGGTTATCTGCTTAGTAAAACGACGTTTCATAGTGAAATTGAAATGATGTCGTTTAAATTTTGGAGAAAACTTTTTCGTTACCAACAACTGCTGGTTTGCCAGCGGGGAATCGCCACCAGCCATGAGTGTTAATAAACCCCATACACAGTTGTAGAGGAAGCGATGTGATGTTTGAAAAGTTGGAAAGTGGATGTAACATTGTGTGCGCGGCATGGAGATGCCCATCGACGTCAGTTATTTTTGTCTGATTTCTAGTTATTTGTGATTAGGTTTTATCTGTGTTGATTGCGCTTTTTTGGTTGTTTTCTACGTTGCAAATAAAGTCATAGAGACTTCCATTAATGTCGCCTTGTACTGCCACGGGATGGCGTCTGTAGTTCTCCCACACACAAAGCTACTGCAAGCGTGTTCACACTATCTGGAGTAAGTCGCACGTTTCTTTTACTTATTTCACGTTTTTTTGTTCAATAACCAATCTTGTTCTTATTCCGTGTGTAATAGCCTTTAGAATTGAAATCTAGCGAGATTTTGAAATTCTCACAATCCAGAAACGAAACAAAAACAGGACCAACATCTATTTGGTTTCTCTACGTTATGGGTTTACGTTATTCAAAAGGCAAAACTCAATACCCAATCATAAGCATACGATTATTTCATATTGAGCTTTCGAGACTTCTAAGTTTCTAATTTTTTGGGTTCAAAACTTAGTGAAAATTTCAAAAGAAATTATGAATTTAGGGATTTAAGATATGAGAGTAACGAAGAAGCTTTCTCCAAAATCCAAACGACGTAGTTTCAATTTCATTATGAAACGACGTCGTTTCAAGATAACCTCCTCTTAATGACGCTGACATGTCTAATTAGTGAGGGTCCATTGACACATGGCAGTGTCACGTCAGCATAGATAACGGTGAGGTTAACGTCGGCTTAGAATTGAAACAAATTGAAAGTTTATGCATTTTATTGCTACTTTTTAAAGTTCGAGCTATAATTAAAAAATTAAGGAAAATTTGAACTTTTTTTAGTAATTAACCCTAAAATCTGCAATAAATATAAACATTACAAAAAAAGTTGAATAAAAAGTTTATTAAGTCTAATTAATGCAATCCAAGCGGATTTAAATTACTAAAATAATTTCATTTTTATACGATTGGCTAAAACATTACTATTTTGAATAATTATATTAAAACAACGTTGTTTAAATAAAAGATTCTTCGTGTTTAAATTGATTAAAAATTAGGCTAATTCAAATTTAACGTCGATCGAGTCTAAATTAGACCGAACTTTAATTGTAAAAGGTTTGTCATATGTCAACTTTAGTAGGAATTTAAGAGATGGGCATGAAATACTAGAATGGATTTTTGCAACACAAAGAACCCACACCAGGGCCATCCCCTTCTGTTTTTGATGCCAATCTGCGAATAATGCGTGACGCAACGTTGAATCCAAAGCTACTGCGTCATCCAGCACTATTAGTAAATATCACATATGCTTTGTGTTCTCAATTTATCAGAATCGGTTGCCAAGTGAAATAAGCAAGGTATATGATATGACTACCCCTAAAGAAGGTCTAATTCTTAGTCAAATTATCCTAAAAATTTAAGAATTTTATAAAATTTCTTAAATTACAAGAAAGTCTTATCTCTTTTACCTTAAATTATACTTATATATTGCTACTTGAGTATGATATGACAGCCAATTTGTGGATTGACCAATGTCAATAGGTAGTGTAATCCTATTCTTTTTGACACTTAAACAAGTTGGACCACGCAAAAAAAGTAAAGTTGGTCGTGAGTTGGCTCTGCAATTTACTTACACATAGTTTTATTCAACGAAAGTGGATTGAAACTTGCAGGTTTCTGTTAATTGATGTCATTACTCTTCCCTTACCATCATCAATTCTGTTGCCTGGCCATAAATGGTGTCATTGGTTTACCAGAAAAAAAGATAGCTCAAACGTGTTCTTTTCGAGTTTTAAATGAAGGCCAAAACCTGGGCTCTGCCAAAATATTGCTGAAGCAACTTGTCAAGAGAGGGTTTGATTGATACAGAGATTGAATAACACAGCAGGAAATTGTTATCTTAGCTCAAATACTACCTAACAAACTGGAAAATGTAACATAGATCAGCCACGAAATGAAAAGAATTCCAGCTCTGCTATGTTTTTAAACCACTTGAAGCATGACATTTAGAGCCGGATTAGCTCAAGCAGAGGTTGGTTCAGAATCAGTGAATGCAGCTTTTTTCTTCGCAAAGTATTCCTCAGCCCGAGCAAGATTCTTGGCCACTGATGGTTTCACCCATTTCTTTCTGCCAGGTAATACAGTAATTGAGCAGCCAGCAGCCTCAAGCTTCTCCTTTGCTGCTGATGAAAATGCACGAGCCTTGAAGTTCAGCTTCGTGTTTAATTCCCCATCTCCTAAAACCTTATCACATAAACAACCGATCAACTCTCAGTCTCTGCAAAAGCAGTATCATTTTTAAACGAACTGACGTGTGATTTGGCACACCAGCTCTTTTTAAAACATTCAATAAGGGAATCTTATGTTTCTTATGATGTTCCAACGGTACGTAGAAGCAGTATTAGGGAATCACTGCAAATTATAAATTGGCATTCTTATTATAAAGGTAGTGCTGCTTTAGTGCAACCATATCAGCCAAGGCATTTTGCAAATTAATCAAAAATAAGGGTTCAATTGATCGTATTTCACTACTCCAATACGCCAGGTTTTATGGTTGGGAATAGAGTACTCAGTTTACATGCTAACTGCTTCAATACTAAGTTCAATATGCTCAACGAGAACAAATATGGTTTGTTAACCTCACAAAAACGACTCACATTGGAAGCAGGCAACTTCAATTGGAAGATTATGAAGATACCAAGTTTGACAGTAGCCATATATACATATAACTATGGTGGTTTGATATGTAGCTACGAGATCAAAATAAAGTCAGCAATAAGAAGTGTTGATTGTAATGAAATAAAACAAGCATTTTACCTTAAGGGGAAGTCTTCTTTCTCTTCCTGATGGATTGATCAAGCCCTTTACCTTCAAAGTCTCCAGTGATACCTCTTCTCCTTCTTGAAATCCTGCTGCTGCTATGTCTTTTAAGTTCACAGGGACATATTTAGGCAATCCTGCATGCATACCTTTGACAAACAAAGATGATAGAAGCATATCAGCATAATCTCAAAAATAGCTAACACTAAATAGCTATTCACATCTAAGTCAATAAGAAGGCCACAAATCTGCATCCCAGTTTTAAGAATCTACAAACTAAAAGAAATTGAATGGATTCATAAGGCAAGGAAAGAACCAAGAAGCTACCCTTAAAAGTTCAAGAGTGCATCTTGAAATAAGCCACTTATCATCAAATCCAAATTCTCCAACTCTCATGATTATTATCACACTTTGAATAAGAAACACCTAAGAGGAAGGTGAAACCCTTTACTATGGATTATCTAAGACATCCAATCATAAACATTTCAAATGGAAATAAGTATGGATGTTACTTGATTAGACAACAAGAAGAAATTCATGCTCAAAAGGTAGCAAGAAGTTTATTTTGCATCAATTTTCTCAAAGGTCCATTTGGATCATGGAATTGCGATGTGAATTAAAAATGTAATTCAGACTCGAGTAGTTTAATGAATCTTTCCGAGTCTATGTCCATATTAACAATAACATACAGTTTAACACCAAATCTATATGCATGTACGGGTGTGATAGAACAAAAGAACAATGAAGAAAAACAAAGATAGAATGAACTAGATTGCAGTAAATTACTACTGCATGAATGATTTTCTCAGCTAGAGGAAGCACATAACTTATATAACACACGCATTAGTGAATCTCAGTTTTTAGGCACGGCTCTTATCCAAAGCAAGACAATATTTGCAGCTATTGTCTGCATCAGCGGCACTTCAACCTTAAGAATATTTGAAGCTGCCCATTCTTTTTGCATAAATTCCTTTTATGAAAACTGATCGTACCACATCTTCAAAGCATATACATATTAAGCGATCATCATGGAAAGGAATCATCTGAGTACACAAATGAGCAATGACTATGACACCCTTCAAATTCTTTTAGCAACATTTTAAATACAAGAAGACCATATAAGGAATTCTGGAAACCAATTCTTTCAAGATAGAACTATGAGCATACTTACTCCTTAATTTTTTTGTTGAGATCTCACAATAACTTCATGCCGAAAAGAGTAAAATCAAGTCGAAACACAACATAATGAAACAAAGATATAAAGACCCGTCCAACAACATAATACAAAGAATCAGTTGTCAGTTACAGGACTCTGCCTATTCCTATGTTGCAGTAAAAAAAGCAAGAAAATAAGTGACATAACATTGAAGAAGAAGAAATTTTCAACAATTCACGGCCATATCACTTTGCTAGATAATCTCACTTCTTTTGGAAAATGGTTTACGCAATGGTGGAAAAAGAAAGTAACACTAACTTTTGCCAATCTTGTTCTAAATTCAAAGGTTGACTATTAATTCAGACTAACTAATGCTAACTAATTTAACGTACAACATTCACGAAAACCCACCACACCAAACTATTTACTAGCTCATATGTCCTAAACGCACATCAGGAGCTTCCAGAGGTTCTGGTTTTAATGGAACGAGGAAGTATAATTCAAAATAAACATGAAAATAGACAAAAGGCACACAAAAGACAAATATTTTTTAGAAAAATCGAATAAAAGAAGAATAAAGGATGATTTATGTATACCTCCAGCAATACCACGCAATTTGGGGATGCGACGATAGAGGGGCATTTGACCACCCTCAAAACCTTTTCGAACACCAGGACCAGACCGAGATTTCTGACCTCTCATGCCGAAACCACAACTGTTTCCTTGTCCAGCAGCTATACCTCTCCCCTTTCTCTTACCCTTCTTTCTCGAACCAGATTGTGGTCCGAGATTGTCTAGCCTGAACCTAACATTCGAAACTGAACTCGAAATACCACCACCACCAGAACCCACTTGGCATTGCACGAATAAAAACTTACCTTGTGGATTTCTCGGGAACTGGGATCTCAGAGGAAGAAAATTCCGAGCCTTTAGCTTCAAGTCATTGACACATCCCTGCAATATCATACAAACTCAATTCTACTCAAATATGAGACCAAATTGGCAGAATTTTGATAAGGGTTCAAGAAAAGTTAATACCTTGAAAGTTGTAGATGGATAATGAAGTGAAAATTTTGTCTTGATGGGAGGGGAGAAAGTAACAATAGCTGCCATGAACGAGTGTGGAAGATAACTTCTTCAACGGATAGGCTTTTCTAAACTTAAAATTTTCCCTTAAACGACACCGTTCGATTCGCGAAATAGCCTTATGGATTTTGTTCCAAAGTCTACAATTCCCATATATAATAATAATAATAATAATAATATATACTTCACGAAAGAGTATCATCTAATAAGGCCAACATCTTGACATTTTTAATTTAAAAATAATTATTAATAGTTCTAACTATCCTGTTTTAGCTAAACACTTTCTAACTCCTCTCAACCTTTTCTTCTTAATCTTGATCAAATTGGCAAAAAGGGTGGATATAGGATTTGCAAAAGGGGTTTGGACTAGTTTGTTCTAAAAGTAATAAGATAACTCTAATTAATTTGAATTTCAAATTAAGTTTATATTATGTGCACTTTTAATATAAAATATTGTTATTTTAAATGGCTTAAGTAATGGCCAATTTAAGACTAGAAATTCTGAAGGACCTGCTGTCTGTTGGTCAGGTTCAAATATTGGAACTGTGAAGTGCAATATTGATTCTGCAATTCAATATGATAAGGGGACTATGTAATATGACTTAGTAATAAAAGAAGAAAGAAGTCAGTTTGTTAAATGTCTCTCAGATTTTTTTATATCAAATTATAATCCTTTTATTGTTGAAACTGTTGCATTTAAAGAAGCCTTATCTTGATTAATATAATCTGGCTTCACGTCAGTTGAGGTGGAAATATATTACCTTCAGTTAGTACAGAGATTCTATGGATTAAAAATTGGCATCAACGAGTTGAGAGTAATATTGAAAGAATGCAAATTAACAGCACGTGATGATGTTTCGTCTCAATAAATAATTTTTTTTTTTAAATACTGAGTTTTAATTTTGGATTCAGATTGTACAAGTATAAATCGACTTGACTATACATTGGTCTTATGTCACTAACACTCAATTCGACCCACTTGCCATTTTTACGTAAATATGAGAGTGGACCTTTAAAGCTTTCTGGTTCAATGAGAACTTATTGATAGAAGTAGATCCAGTATAGTTGCAACCATTTGACTAAGCCCAAACCGTCAGCATTTCTCATTTTCATGATGATAGGTGTTACTGCCATCTCTGTAACTTGTCACATATTCACTTGTCACATATTGATTATTGGTAGTCTGAATTTAACCTAAACTTTATATTATGTGTCAAATCTAATCTATTTATATAATTAGTTATTGTCGTAATTCATTTTATATCTTGCTAGTTGGGTCTAGGTTTAACAAGTTGGATCGAGCTCGAATCTACTCAATTTAAGTTTAACGCAAAACTCAAAACTCAAATTAAAAAAAAAGAAAGGTTAAATCCAACTCAAACTCAATTGGAACAGGAAAGGTTTTGTCACCTCTAAAAGGCTAAAGCTAGGTTTTATAGTGTGTGATCAGAAAATCTCAAAAGATATAAAGAACACACCTGATCAGAAGGTACCTGGCATTGAAATGTAGAAAAAAGTAACATTAATTGGCATGTTAGTTGTCTCTCCTTGGTTTTAACACCACCATTTATACCATGCATGAGAGAAACTACCCAATGGGCAGAGTAGGATTCATATCAGAAATTACTGGCTTAGATTGACAGACATGTCTAAGAAAAAACAGCATTAATGGATGTGTTAATGGTTCAGTACAAAAGAGCCAATCCATAACATTTCAGTGCAAAATGACAAAACTCACAGCTTCCCATTTTCATCAAAGATCACCAAAATGTATAAAAGTGACGGTAAGTTTTTTTTAATCTTCTTTTTTCTATTATAATAAGAAAAAATGTTCAAATTAGTCTCATAACTTTTATTCCATGTACACATGAATCTCATTTTGAAAAATTTTCTTTTAAAACATTCATTTATCTAGAAAAATTAATTAAAGTTATGAGTTTAAGTCATAGAAATAACTTCTTTGTAAAAATATAAAAAAAGACTACAAATACTTCCTCATATTTAAAATAAAAGTCGTTTTAAAGATATTTTAATTATTCAAAATAAGTGTCGTTCGTGACTTTTTGTGTATATTTATGATTTTACTTCTAAAATTATCATTTAATTTCTCTCAAATCTTAATTATACAGATTATATTTTCAAGGCATTTTAACATGCAATTAATAAGGATATATCAAACATTTCATTAACTTTCTTAATAAATGTGCATTTCTCTAAAACGACTTTTATTTTAGATAAGAGGGGGTATTATATAACTCTTTCCAAAACTTAGTAAAGCGGAGAGTCTTATACAACGCATTCTATACGGTGGTTAACCTTTCCGACTAAATCCCTAAAAATCAACCCTCCTCAAACAAAGATTTGGCAACTCCCAATCTAGCTGGAGCTCGGAGAAACAAGATAAAAACAGTTCACCACAAGAGTAAGCTCAAACACTACCATGATGCGCTCAAAGATGGAGACCTTTTTGCATTGATCGATCTACTACTAACAGGTGCTCAAAGATTGTTCTTCAACTTTATTCTATTAATCTAATTTTTTAATTAAAAAACAGAGAGTCTTATATACTGAGTGCGTTAACTTTTGACTTTTTGACTCTAATTTTTAAATTTTCATATTTTAATAGTCACCCGTGTTATCTTATTATCACAATGACAAGATATAAAAGTTGGAAGAGAAATTTCAAAAAATTTGAAACTAATACGATAAAAATAAAACTTAACGAAGGTATGTTCACTTAAACTAAAAGGTTAAGGATGAATTCGAATCTTTTACCTTACAATAATAAAAGGCATGCAAGTCCTGTACGACTAGGGAATGGAGTTAGTAATAGAAAACTTACTGTTCACAAAAAGCTGCTACAAAGGATAATTATCAGATTCTGCAGCAAGAAGACAAATTAAATAAGTTCACTGTTCATAAATCTCAAACTCCAACAAAGAAAAATAATAATAGTAATGGGCATTCATCAGTTTCTAGCAGCTTTAAACATTCCCGGAACACTCGTTATTGCTTGTAATAAGCTGAGTCTATAGCCGTCTAGCTACTTTTTGCTTCGCCTTTGCACTTGACAGTTAAATGCAACTTTTTTAGTGTAGTTCCTCTGGCTCTTCAAGTATACATAAAACACTGTTTCTTTATATATAAAAATGTTCATTGATCTCCATTGTTATTTCTTGATCCCGAGATATATTCGAGAAAGGTACGGGACTGTGGGTTGACAAAGATCCTGTGTGTGTTGGGACTTGGTATGTGCGTGATCAGATAGGGACGAGTTTAAAGTTAGAGCTAAGTGTTTGATCTTTCTATAGTTCAGCTTCCTTGGTTGTGAAATGGTGCTGATCCAACATCTGGTTCATTTCTGGATTCTTTTTAAAGAGTTATCTTCTGACCTTTGGTTATATACCATTAGGTTAAGAATCATGTACTTCTGTTCTGATGGTAGTAAGCCATTACTCTTATCCATAGATATAGTCCTTTATAGGTCCAACCGATGAACTATTATGGTTTCCTTTATGGGTCGAAGTTGTTTTTTCGTAATAAATTGCAGAAGAAGATGATGATTAGTATGTGGAGCTTTTTGTTGACTGCCTTTGGATTATGACAAAAGCTGGTTTGTGCTTTAGGAGTTGTATTCTAGAGAAATGAGTGCAGTTAAGATACATTGTTAGATTGGAATTGATAAGAATTATATGACAAAAGCTAATTATTAATGTTAAGGTAACGTTGCTGGTTATATATAGAAGATGAGAAAATAAGTGCTTTATCAAAAAACAATTAATAATTAGCTCTTTAAGCCCAGATTCTTAATGCTTTTGATTCTGCCCATCTATCGCACATTCATCGGGAAGGAAACTTCGTGGCCGATAGCCTCTCCCACCATGCCTACACTTTCGATCCAGGAGTGCATTATCTATCGGAACCGCCTGATTGTATCGCCTCTTGGTTCTTCCATGATCTTGTTGGTGTCACTTATTTTCGCTAGTCAATTTGTAACCTAGGGCATTGCCCTCGGAATCAACCAAAAAAAAAAAAATATATATTGTATCAATATACCCTTTGTGTAATTCATGTTAAAGTATACAGTACCAATGGGTAATTATAGGGCAGATAATTTCGAAACGGACTCCTCATTCATTAGATAAAGATGGAGAAGATCATCAAAATTTTTAGATCCGTTGTGAAACTTATTTCAAGATCTCAGATAAAATTGATATATCAATTGATTCGGTCCGAGAGCAGAGCATTATCTCTTTCTCTATTTCTTGAATCATTTGGAAGGGATAATAAATCTATTTTCTCGCCTCTTTGCTAATAAATCATAATCCTTTTTCGAATTCTCTCATAACTCCAACTCAAAATAGTTTCTTATTAACTAATCTTCATCTTTAAAGAATTTCCAAAAAAACAATTCTTATCTTTAAAGAGTTACAGTTTGATTCATTGATCTTGTTATGTTTCTTTCCATAATAACTAACACAAAGAACGACTAGAAAAAGGGTCAAGTTTCGATTGTTCAATTAATAGATATATAATTGTTATCTTTTACATGATATTTGTATATATAGATTGATCGGGTGAATGATTTACCATATTAGGCTAAGCAAGAGCAGACTGGGGTCACGTTGTAGCTCTTCCACTTGACATATTGACATCTCAATAACAAGCAAGTGGTGGCCAGTGGCAGTCCAGCATAACCTATTCCATTGAGTTGTCTCTGTGGAGTTAGGGCTATATACTAGGGTTAGGGTTTACTTTCATCTGCCTCTCATAAGCACTCTAAGTCCTTCTTTTTCCCCCCCCATAGCTTCTACTCATGCTGGCCTCTCTCAGCCAATTAGATTTGCTGATCAAACATAAATCCTACTGTTACCACTTTTCTTTGTCCTATCTGTGATTAAGTTTGCCCTTCTTCTTTTTTTTTCCCCCCCTCTAAAACACTTGAAGCTCTTCATCTAAGTCGATATTTGTGTAAAACATTTGGCCCGTGATCTTCTTTCAAGACTACCAGAAGCATTTAAATGTTACCTTTAATGCATTACTTTGTTCTGAACATCAAATAGATTAAAACGGTCTTACATTATTAGTTAATTGAGAATTAAAGTATATTTTATTAATAAATCATGAAGTATATTATGATTCTTAAAGATGATTTCTTAATTTATTTAAAAATATTTTTAATGCTTAGAGATATTAAAGATGTAAGTATAAAAATAATAAGAGTAACATAAATATAAAACTTTTCCATATTACATCAAATTCATCTCCGATTTATATATATTTATTTAGTTTTTTTACTACTAATAAATATTTAGAAAGACTACGATTATATAATAAAAAAAGAATATTTAAAGTTTAAAATGAATAAATGAGTTTTTGTTTTACTCATCCATCTTCTAAAACTAATATTGTTTCTGCTAAATCGACATATTTTTCTGAAAACCAATAAATACTACTGCTACGAAAAGGGTTGGGATAAGAAACGCTCAATTTTTCGTGCTTTTGCTACAGTTAAGTGATCATCCTGGGATAATTTGTCCAACCCAAGGATAGCTATAATGTCTTGAAGCTCTTTGTAACGTTGTAAATTTTTCTGCAGGACCTCCCAATAGTATCTTCACCACAGTAGAGTTTAACCATCAAATTCAGGATGGATTGGTGTGGTTCCTCTACGCATAGGACATCAGAATATCAAATCATGAACGAAGAAAGGCATGAGATTCGTTGTTATGTTATCTGATGTACAATAATTTTTATACGTTTGTTATGGATTTGTATTCATATCGATACATTGGAAATGAAATTCTAAAGCAAATCTTGCCGATCAATGGCAATCATTACTTAATTTTTCAAGATTAAATTGTTTGGGAAAGGATAAGTTAATTAGGGCCGATTTGAATGCTAATCACATAATTAAGTCTTTTGTAAATTAATTAAAATTTCAAGTACCAATTATCACTAACGAGGGAGTGCTTTTCAAGTCAATCACGTTCTCTGCTTAAATGTCATGTTCACTTCACTTCATTGGCTGTGAGTCTGGTCTTGAATATAGCTATCTAGCTTCTTTTATTAAAGAGTAAAAAAGAATAATTTTAGTGAGTAATGAATTTCTTTACAGAATTAGACCTAGTTTGGCCAACAACGAATTGCATTAGCTGTTAGCTGATAGTTGATTATATCAGCTGATTGGACCAGCGGATAGTATCAGCTGTATTAAAGATGTTTGATAAAATTAACTATTTATCATTAATTGTTGATGGGTGTGTTTGAATAACAGCTGATCAGCTAAAAAACAAAATCAGCCGTTTGACTAAGTCAAACAGCTGATAATGTGTTTGGTTAATTGGCTGATTGGGTTGAATCAGCCAACCCAATCAGCCA
>JANZXV010000001.1:132900-147895 GCA_027576455.1 Erythroxylum roigii | reverse complement strand
GCATCCAATGCACAAATTATTAACGCGGAATTGAAGCTGCTGCATAAATTCATGTGTGGTGCTGTGTTCGGGAAACGGCAAAGTACAAAATGCTCGAGAAAGGAGCTTTTCTTATTATGGTCCATCGAGCATGGACAGAATCCGAACATGTGGGCGTATTTTTCGAAAACGTTGATCGATATAGCTGGGAGAAAGGATATAGGTGGGAGAAAGGGGAACAGCTTGGGAATGGGTTATGTCTCGACTGCAGTGGCTGAATGGTGTAGGATTGATCTGAGTGAGTTACAGATGCTGAATAACCATTTTTTCGATGTACCGTACCTGACAAGGTGCGAGATTATTGCGGACAAAAACATGCAGCTACGAGATCCTTCCACTCGTACAGCTTTGAAGCGCAGGTTGGTAGTTGCAGAGTCAAGTTCTAGAAGACCGGCTACTGAATATGGTACGGAGAATGAGGGGCAACAACAGCAACCACCACAGCAGTTGCCAATTCAGCAGGGACACGAACAACATCCGCTACCTGATTGGGGCATGCTCTCTCAACAGTTGCTAGATAACCAAAAACGCATCCTTGATAACCATCAACTAATGCTTGAAAACCACAGACGTACACAGCAGCAGTTGGATGACATTAATTTTGCGATGACAGGCCTGAATCAGCGATGGGAATATCTTAATATTCGAGTGAATGATATGAACAACCATCTGCACGACGTTGATCTACGTCTGCAGAAGGCGTGGGAGCCAAGAGACGTCGACTGGACATCGCCATCTTCATCTGGTTTACCAACTGATGAAGGTTCCGTTCCCTGAATTGTGGAAGTAAGACACTTGTGCTTTTTCTAAGATAATGATGCTTCTGATCCTCTTTTTTTGTCCGAAATTTGCGTTAAAAAAGTAAGAAACCTTTCTCACAACGTGATGCATGCATATTGCTATATATCTGTTGTAAGTTAGAGATGCTTCCTTGTTGGAATTGGCTTTTTGTCTTCTAGCAAATTATTCATGTTCCTTTCAGCAACTCTTTTCCAAATGCAGTCTTGTGTGCAATCTTGACTATCAGTACTTAGGTTACAACAATGTAACTGAAATAATGTTGGTTATTATGATGCCCATCGAATCTTCATTGCAGATTAGGGATTCCATAAATTTGGGATTGTACGAAGATTGCAGCTTGGAGCAGACTTCAACATCTAGTGCCCTGTTAGATTGCAAGCGTGAACATTGTGAACGGAATTTAGTAATGTAGGAAGAGTTAAATCACAGATCATGCTTGTTTTTTGGACTTCGTTTTCAGGGTGTATCTGTGTATTTGCAGTGCTTATTATGTTCATTAAGTTGATATTGCAGTGTTTATTATTAAATGTGATTATTATTCGTAAATATACTTGTAATTAGTGTAACACAAGCACTGATGTAACAGAAGCAAAGAAGTTGTGAAGAGCTAAGTTAAAAGAATCTAACCACTCATCCAAAGCAATGAACCGGTATTTCTTGTTATTGGGGGTGTTTGGAAAATAGCTGATCAGGTAAAAAATTAGCTGATCAGCCAAAATCAGCTGTTTGACTAAGTCAAACAGCTGATACATATGTTTGGTTAATTGGCTGATTGGGTGTATCAGCTAACCCAATCAGCCAAAACCAATAAGCTGATACATATGTTTGGTTAATTGGTTAATTGGCTGCTGATTCGGTTGGTTGCAATGTGCTCCCTGTATGATCATCCAATTGTTATTCATTGCTTTCATTATGATTTCCATTTTCGTTTGCAAGTTTTCCTTCAATTAACCAGCCATTAAATGTGGTTTATTGTTCATTCCTAAAGATAAAATGACAGTAAAGCTAAGATAGGAGACTTTTCTATTGATCCTGCTGCTTGATACTTCTATTTCTGTTTCACTAGATCCTGCTGCTTTATACTTGTCTTTTCCAAATTTGTCTGTGAATTACATACACTTCCTAAGAGACATGAAGTTGAATGGTTAGTGTTGTTATATCTGACAATCATTTGCTAACAAGTTTTGTTTAGGGAGCTAGTGGGGTTGTCAATGCTATCATCTTGCTTGATGTATTTTTGAATCCAGGAGCTACTTTGTAGTTTGACTTTATCATACCTATTCCTGCAATGATATTGGTAAAGCTCTTATAACCAAGCAATGATTATTGCTTTGTGTCCATTCTGATATGGTTAGGTTGTATCTAATCAATGAGTTTATCATGCTTTGTGTACATTATGAGCCCGTGAAGCTGTTATTATCCTGTTTTTATGCACTGTCTAACTGAATATAGTCATTACAATGTATTTTGAAATAATCAGTTTCAGTTTTCTTGTCATGATTTTCTTTTTCCACATTGTTTGACAATTATTGTTATGTTTAACTTCCACTTTCCCTTGCCAATCAGTGTCTACTCCATTGAAGTTGAGGACATATCTGAAGGTGGAAGCATTTATGTTCAGTCTGATGGAGAACATTTGGGGTTCCTTCCTAGGCAGTTTCATATTTTACCTTCTGCCATTGAGATGATACGTTAATTTAGGATCAACCAACCAATAAACTATCGCTTTTGTTCTCGCTGCTTGATCCTATACAACCTTTTCGACTGCAGTTTTTTGGGAAAGCTAGAAACAAGATCAGAAAGGACAGGCTCTCATGCCACTGTTGCATTCTATGCATTTTTTGATCGAAGCAATTTCATTATCTGTCCAAATGGCTAAGCACGGGCTTTGACCATTTTCCAGGAAAATATTTTGAGCTTCTGCTGATTGTTTGTGTGATATAAGCCAATGTCTTGAGCTGGACTCAATGAAGGGATCGTTTCTTGTGATAGAGCCTGCCTTCTGCGTTAGGTCCTCAACCTGAGACATATAGATGTAAAAGACTTTTTGCTTGTTATCGTAATTTGTTAAAAAGTTGCTTGCCAATTTAGAGATGTAATGCGAAGTTAATGGAATGAATAATGGACTTGAAGGTTACAAGTATAATACGAAGTTAGACATATAAGTTAACTATGTTTATTTCTACAGATAAGTTTAGTACAATAAATGTTGATATTCATTTATTAATATATAAATCAAGATATACATAAAAAAGATAAAAGAAAGAGAGTTGGACAACCACCATATAAAGTAAGAGTATAATTTGGCTTGGACAATTAAAATTTTCCGTTGATTGATCATACATTTAAAATTTTCCGTTGATATTTCAAATATTATTTAACTATTTAATAGTTCTTTTTGTTACCAAAAGAAGTATAATTATCTTAAATTCTTATATATAACCAAAGAGTATTTTAATAAACAATATTTTATAATATAATATTTAAATATATGTGTGTATATATATATATATATCAATTTTATATAATTTTGAATATTATTCACAAGTTAATTCTATTACTCATTTTAAATTAAGAGATCAAACAATTCTAAATTAAGTAATAAATATCAATATTACAATGATGATGATTATTATTATTATTAATAAATGTCCTTTGTTTTTAATTAAATCTATCAACTTAATCTTTATAGAATTAAATATTTATAATTTAAATTTCTATATTAATATTCAACTAAATACTAAGATATATAATATTCATACCCTTATAATTTTTTTAAAGTCATGTCCTTATAAGTCATTTGACATTTAAACAGTTAATACTAAACAGCTAATTTTACCAAACATCTTTAACAAACAGCTAATACAATCTGCTGGTCAAATCAGCTGATATAATCAGTTATCAGCTAACAGCTGATAGAATCAGCTATCAACTATCAGCTGTTTGCCAAATAGGGCCAAAATGACTTATGAGAGTATGATTTTAAAAAAATTATAAGGACATGAATATTATATTTCTCAGTATTTGTTGGATATTCTTATAAGAATTAGATTTTAGATATTTAATCTTACAAAATTAAGTTTATAACTTTAATAATAATAATAATAATAATAATAATAATAATAATAATAGTCCAATGTTGAATTCTCTATTAATTTGAATGACTGCATCATATTAGTAGTTTTCATATAATATGTATGAATTTTATTATTTAATAAATTAAAATATCTATAATTATAGTATAACACATATACGATATATAATAGTTATATACTAAAAATATTAATTTGATGTGACTCTTTATATTCCAAATTTTAATATTATGGTATTTTTAAATATAAACTAATATTATAAAATTAAATAAAGATTAAAAAGTTTAATTAACCCCTTTATTATTATATTCTTCCAAACTTTAGTACGATAACAAAAACCAACTTTGAAAATATACAGAGCAAAAGTAGAGAGTAAAGTGAAGAGTAATACTGTCATTAGACAAACAGTTAACCCAAAAAGTTCCTCCGATGAAAATTCTAAAAATCAGCTTATTAGAGTTAAATAAGCTAACCAATAAGTCATTCATCAAACATATCAATAACTTTTTAAAATGATCGAAAAGTTAACTTTTAATTAATAAGCTAAAAAACAGCTTATAAGTCTTTTGCCAAACACTTCCTTGTATTGCTTTGTATACAGTATTCGTCAGCAAACTCGGAGAAGAACAGTGTCCAAAGGAATTCCCAACAGTTATATCTCAAGTAGGTCACGTTGCTTGGATTGCAGGAACTATATATGACCAAACCATAAATGTTCCAAGAAGGTAGATTAGATAGCTATGACTGTTTGTGTCATCTCTTGAGAACAGAGAGAAAAGAGAGTTGGTTTTCATTGGTCCAAGATGTTGCAGAAGCAAGCACTCGCTATATATAATAATAATTGTAAGAGTGAACACAAAGAACAGTGAAAGGGTAAAAGAGAAAATATAACATTCCATGCAAAAAATAGACTCCAAAAAATTGCAGGAAGTAGAGGAATTGGTTTGAACTTCCAGTTGAAATCTAACTCACAAGTTCTAGTTCGGTTTGTTTCAGAAGCAGTTGGTTAGTACAATTATATCGAACACATACATACCCTTCCAAACCCTCCAATCCCCGTCAACTCGAAGCCAAAGTTGGTGAGAGTGTTCATGAGCTCAAAAAGCTGTTCCAATCTCTGTACATAAACCAAAAACTTCTCTCCTTCCATTGCATGATGACCCCATTTGTCAGTTTGTTAAGTCCCTCTCTTTCTCTTACTCTCTCTGGTTCAAAGCATATCAATACTTTCATTTTTTGTCACAAACGTCCATCGAGAGATAGAATTAGAAAGAAAAAACAGGAAAAAAGGAACATTTTTTAAATCAAAACCCATCTTGGAATCGACTGATGGAAGTAGTAGGATTATGATCCAATCGTTGATGTTGTACTCCGCGTCCTCCTCCTCCTCCTGATGCTGTTGCCGGATAGCTCCTTCCCCAATTCAATCCTTCTTCATGATGACTCAGTGACCCGTCTCTAACATTAATTAGGTCCGATCCACGACTCGAACCAGGGCCAAAACTGTTATGACCTACCGGAGCACCAATGCAAGTGTAGCTAGTAGAATCTGTGGTGGCGATGTTGTTGAAGGTCATGTTTTGGGAGGTGTTGTTAAGGACATGGCCAACGTAGTAATCGTTAAAAGGTTGCTGGGTATAATGTGAGGCATATGGAGATATGCGAGAAGGAGATGTGTAGATATACTGTTGATGTGGTGGTGGTTGTGGTAATAGAGTTGAAGAAGAAGAACCAGAAAACAGTCTTGATGGTGGATAGCCTGATCTATAGGGATCTCCATTGATGGTGCCTCCTGGAAGGTAGCTTCCTGATGCTATTGTGTGGCAACTGCCAAACAAGATAACATAATGCATGGAATTGGATTACATGTACAGTTACTTGATAAAGTTTAAGGTTTCTGTTCAAACCAGAAACGGGTTGAAGTAGAGAGGTACTAGATGTAGAGGTTTTAGACATGGGAATGGGAATGTTTGGTTACGTATACGTACCCTAGATGACCTCCAGGGCCCAAGTTATTCTCGCTTTTGTAGACTAGTTGACGAGCTTGGTTCAGTGTTTCTGTTTCCCTCTCTGAGCATCAGCAACAACAAAATCAAATCAAATCAAATCATGGGGTAATTCAGCAAAAATTTCACAAATTCCAACTCTAAGTTGCTCTTCCTGAAGATTGACATGACCACGAGACTTGCTTTTATGACAGAAGATATATCATTGTTTCAGTAACAGCCTCTGTCTGTTTTATCATTATAAGAAAGTAATTAAAAATCGAAGCTTTACTATTCTTGATCATGATATTAATATAAATATAAATGACTTGCCTTGTCTGTGTCGGTTCATGTGCCCTCCAAGAGCTTGAGATTTGCAGAACTTGAGGGAACAAAACCTACACTCATAGACCTTACCACAGTCATCTTTTCCGTCCTTAGCGCCGTTTTTGTTTTTCTTCAGGCCTGCAACAAAAGTAACCATTTAGAGCTACTTCGATGAGACCATTCTTGGACCCAAAAGCTGAACCCTAGTTACTCAAATCATCACGAGTAAAAAAACATTAAGATAGGTCAGTCATTCACAACCCTCAATCCTGTTCATGTTTCTTCTCTTAAATAAGCATTTGAAGCCTTGAAAGCTGTCGTGATGAGTTAAGACAAGAAACAACCAAAAAGACGAAACAACAAGGAAAACAAGACATTGCACTTCATGATCCATAGCCAACACAACTTAACATGCTGAAAATCAAGATGAAGGAAAAGGGTTCTCTCCCACCAACGAGAAGTTTTAAGATATCTAAAAAAATTTGCTTACATACCAGAAGAAGAGCCTTCCTCGAAGACTGGTTTATGAGTTATGACCATCTCTGGAGCAATCCTCCGGCAGGTTGTTAAGGTCTAACGGGTTACTCTCAGGCCTCCTGGACAATCAAAAACAAATGCAGAAGAATAATTAGGAAGAACAGTCCTAAAAAGTAATACGAAAACATTGAGACACTAAATGAGAAGATAAGCAATGAGTGAGAGGAGGATTTTGTGGGGAGGGAGAGACCTACATGCTACCGACAGAGAAAGACAGAAAAGAGGAAAAAAAATTATGCAGTAAACGATCTCTCAGATGGGAAGGTAAGGTAAAAAGCTTTAGAAAATTATAAGACTTCAGTTTGAGACTGCAATATAGAGGCTAGTTTGAGTAAAGGTGGAGATAAAGAGCTTTGAAAGTTCTCTATCAGTTCTTCTGCCAACTCCTGTGGCTGTGGACTCATATGATTTATCTCTCTCTCTATCTCTTTCTCTGTTTCTCTTGTCTTTCTCTATATCTCACTTAGACACACACACACATTTACGAAACCCCAAGAACACCAAGAACAACACATAAGGGCAGTGTGGTCTCGTGACTTTAAAGAACGGGGGATGTATGTAGAGAGAGGCTAAGAAGGTGGTTGTGTCATTTAGTTAGGTTTTTAGTGGAAGGGAAAGAAATTAGAAGGACGGTGCTTTATTCTCTTTGAGTGAATGAGCTACAACGTCATCATCAACCTCAATCATCAAGCATTGGCCTCGAACTAACATCAGTGTTCGACGTTAAATGTCTCCTCTTTTAGAAATAAATGAACATGGACTCGCATGAATGCCATACTTATCAACAAATAATATTTTATTTCGCCTCCCAATTTCACATTTATTTTCCACCAATTGGCATTTTTAGCAATGCTTAGTGTTGTATATAGCACCTTTAACTATGAATTAATTACATATTAAATTTATTTTCTCATTTTTATGATAAATTAATTACATCATTATTTGGTAATTTTAGTAATTATCTACTAAATAAGACCATTTTTTGTTATGAAAATATTTTTATTATTTATAATATTAATAATCACTCGTTACCACCAGTACTCTTTGGTTCAGCAACCAAGCCCAGATGTGTCCTTTTTATATCATAAAGCATTAATTAAAGCTACGCAGGATGACATATGTAGGTCGAGAGCGATCAAGACAAGGCTTGCCCTACAAATATGCTGCCTCCTCCTGCTCATGATGTTGAATCTACTACAATTTTATATATGGTCCCCATTTGTAGCAGCTTAAGCTCATCTTCGACATCATTGTACATTGGACTTAACGTGGATCATGGAAATGTTACTTTCAGTATCTAATCAGTAGGGTTTTGTGATCTAAGTTGGGATATACTTCTCAACCCCACAAAAAGTATTTGTTCTATTCCTTGAAACTTCCTTGATGCTCACTCTCAGTCCTTTTCAGTCAATCTGGAAGAGCATAAAAAAGCAATTTTCTGTTTCTACTTTTCACCTCTACAATATGTTGTTTGATATGGAAAACTCACTTCATTAAATAAAATCTGTACCCAACAATTAATCATTTATAAGTGATTATTATAGAGTTTTTGAAATTAAAGCTGTTTATCAAATTTTAAAAAATTGCATTGTCATATATGAAAAAAGATGTATTCTTGCATCCATTCCTAATGTTCCTAATATTGGCTGTTAGTGAATATATAAAACTAATTAAGTTGGTCTCACACAATAGCTTAAGCTATTATGGTGAAACGATCACTTAACATGGTATCAGAGTCTTTGTGACCAAGTGGTCGTGAGTTTAAATCTTACCACTCACCTATTATTCAGCACAAGATAGAGTGAGCATGTGCAAGTTTCAAATCTAAAGGGCTTTCACTAGAAGGAGTGTGTTAGTGAATATATAAAACTAATTAAGTTGGCCTCACACAACAGCTTAAACTATTGTGGTGAAGCGGTTAATTAACATTGACAAATCTTACATCAAGGAAACTAAGTATGCATGCAACTGGTATTAATGAATGTGACATACTCTACAAATACATATTATGCTCCCAATCCTCAACCCTTCTATATATGTTGAAGGCATATTGTTTTGATATAATTCAAATTCGATCACATTTTGAATTAAATTCAAATTATTAAAAATAAACGATAGACCGAATCGAGTTGAGTCGTCATCATCCATATTGATAGGATTCCAATGACCGCATAAAACACCAATTGGTTAATGAAGAGGCGAATTTGTAACGTATATGTTAACATGGACCACTCTATATATCATTGCTTGACTTATGCATCTGCGTTATGATTGCCATTAACATATTCGTATGGTTAGACCAAGCTGGTAGCTTAAGACCCAAACATCTGAAACATTTTCTCGCAGTCAATTGGACTTTTGGTCAGTAGGTGGTCCATCCCACCATGTACATGAACACCAACAAAAGAAATATAAGAAAGGAAAAGAACATATCACAGAAGTTTCATCCATCAAATTGCGTTTAAACTTCGAAAACATCAATATTATTAAAATATCACTAACTTCACATCCCAGATTTTCTGAATTGTTTTCAATAAATGTTTGCAGGAAACCACAGGGATTGCTGTTTCTGGAACTATAGATCTTACCTTAAGGCATACTTCAATTTATTGCCAGTTTGAGAACCCAAATTTTGAGATTGTGACGTACATAATCTGATGAAATCTAACATTTTATAGATACTTTCAGTTTGTTAATTAAATTGAGATCAATATTAAATGTTTAAAAAGTGTACAATTAATTGGTTAAGACAATAACACTTATGAAAAAAGGAAAATTATAGTAAAAATATATATATATATATATATTTTAAAAAAAAATATAATCCCATTTTTTTAAAAATACCCTTTTCAAAAAAAAATATTTATGAATTTATCATTAAAATTGAGCACTATTGGATATTTTGTACGTCAATTTTAAAAAAGTGTTAGATTAAAATAGTTTAAGAGACTAATTAATCATTGAGAAACAGTTAATTTTAAAAAAATGTTGGATTAAAATAATTTAAGCGATTAATTAATTATTAATTGACGGTTTAATATGAGTATAATTAGAATTTACAAGAAGATGTTATAATATATGTAAAATTCATGTCAATTTTTAATTAAAAATTATAAGAGATGAAATTTTTATGAATTTATAAAAAATTGCTAATTATTTCAAAGTATATAATTCTGAAATTGGCAATTTTCTAGTTGAGGCAAGACGACTATCTACCGAATTCTTTTGTTCGGGGACCAGTTCTTACCATGTTTCAGTTAACCAGTTTTTACTTTGTTTCATTAAATCTCAACCACATATTTATGCAAGGTCCATACAAATGTGTGACCAGATTAAGTGACATAAAGTTGGAACACCCTAACGAAACAAGGTGCTCCAACCCCTTTTGCTCTACCTACCAGTTTGATGATTTACTGTATTTGATAATTAGTTCGTACATTATTACTTAACAACACTAAATTTCACTAATATTAGTGACACCTTTTATGCCAATTAATTAATAGTGTCCACAACTTGAAACATGATAAATGTCATCGTTGATTTTCCACAACTACAAATTTTGAATTCTAGTTTTTCAACTTATCTTGAATAATAAATTGCAATGAGACCATTTATTGTTGATCACGACTTGGTTTAGTTACAATTAACAATTAACATAAGGAATGGAAGTTAGCAATTTAATTAATATCTATAATTAATAGAAATAGTTGTCACATTAATAAATATTTAAACTAAATAATATAATTAGTATGATATTCCAAATACCAAGAACTATTAATGTTAGGAAGAATTGTAGAAGATAACTAGTAGATAAATAGGTAGAACCATTAAAGAAGCAGATCTAGGCTTCTGATTAGAAACGAACCAATGAGAAGAAGGTCCATACAATATATATATATATATATATATATATGCACTAAGGTCTCAAACGAAGTTCAAGACGAAAACGACCCTTCACTTCAACAAAATCAATGTGGGTACTTATTTGCAGATCACGCCATTGATCCAAGCCAGATGATGACCTGTTGTGGCCATAGATACTGTCGTCCAGGCATGTTTTAGTTCATCTCCACCTGCTAACTAAAGACACATCTTTATCAAACTCTGCTCTCTCTCTCTCTCTCTCTCTCTCTCTCTCTCTCTATATCTATATCCGAAGAGTGAATATTACGTACGGTTTCCTGTGGGTGTTATTGATTATATCTTAAAGAACAGGTGTTGAAGTTTCATGCATTGAAAGGTGTCGGTAATGAAACAGACGTGGGTTTGAGTTGCATAAGAGGGAGAGGGAGAGAGAGAGACATGGGCTTTTGAGAAATGTGTGTGTGTGTGTGTGTAGTTTGTGTGATTATTCATTGTTTTCGAGTAATACAAAGTTGTTTTCCAAGTGTGTTGTTTGTGTGTGAAAAGGATAGTACAAACAAAATGCTTATGTCTGTGGGTGTGTGTCCGGAGACTGAGGAAGAGAGAAAGTTACAACCTCTTTACGTGTTAGAAAAATTAGGGTTAAAGCGAAGCTCTGTGTGTGGTGTCCAATGCTAGAGTAGTACTTGCGTAGGTCGGGCTGTTCAGGAATAGCAACAAACATGGGTTTTTGGTTGCTTACGAAGACTTGTATGCACTTTCTGTCTTTCTTCTGAACTAGATGATGAGGCACAGAATCGCTCATAAATTTGAGTCTGGTAATTTAGTATTTTCGGTTAAAAGTGCATTTTAGTTTTAATCTCTGTAAATTACATGTTATCATGTAATTATGAGAATAATAATAGTTGTGTACACCATTATAACTATATATTAAAATACTATATAATCCTATTTTACAAGATCCCATAGAATAATAAAAAATATTTTAATATGTTAAATAGTTGTGAAAATTTGTTTTCGGTATAAAACATGCAAAGAAGAATGTAATAAGGAATGACTAAAAAGTCCAACCGGTTCGACCAATTAAATTGTAAAAGTTGAATCTTTTAACTTTTCGGTTTGGTTTTTATGATGAAAAACACTTATACTTCACCAACCTCACTCAGATTTACCAGAAAACAAGCAAAGAATCGAAGACAAGAAGAAGTGAAGTGTGTGATGGTGCATGAGACTTGTCGAAGAGAGAAGGAGGTGAAAGCTTATTCGAAGCACATATCAGCTGGAAATAAAAAGCTAAATCCTACACATGTGGAAACAAAGCTTACATACATGCCTGAAATCTTTAAAGTCAATACATAGTCGTTTTATGAATGTTAGGAGCACAACTCAATATGCAGTCGTTTCAAGTCATGTTTAATACACTGTTATGGTTAAATACTTAGAAGACATGAAACGCAACATTATCAACATAAAACGCCGACCAAAGGATGAAGGGGATAAGTGACTCACATGAGGCACATGCAACCAAAAGTCATCTTCTTCATCATCTATAAAACAACACAGACGCATCAGACAAGCAGAGACATTCGAACAACACAACACAGAAACTTTTCAGTCTTCATTTCACTTTGTAATTTTTTGTTTTTGAGAGTGAAAACAGTGAGAAGGAAAAAATCAGAGAGTGCTAGAGTACCATTTTGGGTGCTGGTGAGTTACAGAAACTCTTGTTGCAGGTGTTCAGCAGAACCCTCAATCTCTGTATTTTTGTTCTTCTATTCCTCTTCATATAGTTAAAATTCTTACCACCATAGGTGGGAACCTTAGATGTAGATAGTGCTTCACTATAGAACCAATTAACTAAAATACTGGTCTTCTTATTTTCTACATTTCCATTCCTGCAAAGTGACAAATCTTTATTAGTTCTTTGTTTCAAAGATAAGTAGTAAGTTAGTAAAAACCCAACAGAAAGTGGTATCAGAGCATTCAAGACCTCCTGGGCCTTTCTTGGACACTTCAAGCGTCAAAGATTCATCAAGAAAGTAAGTGAAAGTCTTTAGATTCTTTATTTTACAGCAAGCATGGTAGGCAAGGAAATGAACATATTCCCTGGTAAAAAAGACTTTACTATCTAGAAACTTTAGATGCAAGCTCTTCTTGAATCTTATGACTGCTATGGTGCTATAAATGATGAATATGACCTTAAAAATGACCCTATAAAGAAGCTGAAAATACAAAGACTTGCACATTGCAAGTTAATGCTTCACTTATCACGAATAGTGATAAGAAAAGTGCATAATTATAACACTGCACATAAGCTATGGTTGAAACTTGGATGACACTTCTCCACAACCTTACAAACTACAAACTGAACACTTCAGTATCCTTAGATGATAATCTAGACTATTTCTTTAGGCTAGTTCAAAATTTAGAAGCTACAGATGAGAAAATAAGTGAGGAACATCAAGTTGTAGTAATCCTAAAGACATTACCTTCTAAATTTAATGCATTTAAGAAGGTAATTAACCATGCTAGTGGAGAATCACTTACAGTTAAAAAGGTTTTAGATTCTCTTATGGAAGAAATAGTTGAAGTGAATCTACTTAAGAAAAAGGCTAAAGTGATGTTTGTAGAGAATAATTATGAGAAGAAGTCTAATAAGAAAAACAACAAGAAAGGAAAGTGGAAGAAGGGAAGTTGGAAAGAAAAACACCCTAAGGAAGGTAAAAATGAAAGGAAGAAAAAGGGAAAAGCTAAGACATGCTTCTACTGTGATAAGGAAGGAAATTTTGCAAGGGACTGTAAGAAAAAGAAGAGGGATCAGGCGACTGAAATTGGAATTTCAGGAAATGTTGAAAAACTTGAAGATTCCAGTGAAGATGAAATACTGGCTGTAACTAAGGATTGTGAGGACCTTAGTAGAGAGTGGGTATTTGATTCAAGGTGCACTATGCATGTCACTTCTCATATGGACTGTTCACTACATTTGAACCAATCATTGCCAAGGTTAAAATGGTAGATTCTGGGCAGCAAAGGATAGAGGACATAGGAAGTGTTTCCATCAACATGTTTGATGAAAAAAGAAGGACCCTAAGCAATGCCAGATTTGTGCCTAGAATAAGGAGAAATCTGATCTCGGAAAGCTTGTTTGATAAGCAAGACTTTCATATCAGATCTAAAGATGGACTTAGAGAAATCCTAAGGGATGGAAGAGACATCATTAGAGGAGTGGAGAGGGGTGGTCTATACTATGTAATAGGCACAACTGAAATTAATCAAATTTCAGAAATTAGAAACCTTGAACCAACCAAGCAATGGCATGCAAGTTTGAGTCATGCAGGCAACAAAAGCTTGCTCCATCTCTCTAAGCAAGGTCTAATACATGAAGAAACTTATAGAAGTTGGAATTTTGTGAATCCTATGTACTAGGAAAGCACCACAAGTCAGCTTTTCAAAAGGGAGCTAAGAGAGCTATAGAGATCATGGAGTATGCTCACAGTGATCTCTAGGGGCCAGCTCAAGTCCCTACAGCAGGAGGGAACTTGTATTTCATGTCCATAATTGATGATAAATCAAGGAAATGTTGGTTTTACCCTATGAAGAGAAAGGATGAAGCTCTGGAATTTTTCATAAAGTAGCATACCCTTATAGAAAACCAAACTGGGAGGAAATTGAAATGTCTAAGGACTGATAATGGGCTTAAGTATTGCAACAAGGAATTTGAGGAATACTACAGTAAAAATGGAATTCTTGGGCATAAGACTGTTAGAGCTACTCAACAACAGAATGGAGTAGCTAAAAGATTGAATAGAACCCTCCTAAAAAAGACTAGATGCATGCTTCTCTCATCGGGTTGCTCTCATTCCCTATGGGAGAGACAATTAGGACAACATCCTATTTAATTAATAGGCTCACAACCTCTGCTAATGACGATAAGACTCCTTAGGAAATTTGGAGTGGTAAGAAGCCAAAACTCTCACACCTAAGGATTTCGGATATGCAGCCTATGCACATCAGAAAGAGGAAAAATTAGAGCCTAGAGCAGTCAAAGGAGTGTTTCTAGGATATCCAGAAGGTGTAAAAAGTTATAAGCTCCTACTGCTCCAAAAGGGAGCCTATAAAACAATCATTAGCAAAGATTTCATCTTTAAAGAAGATGAATTCCCTCTACTAAACAATAATTCACAAAACTCTGACCTCCAAAGTGAAATTCAGGAGCACTTGGGGGCATTGATTGAGCCAAGTTTATATTATAAATTGGTCGTACTTTCTTAATTGTTTATGCACTCGTTGACTCCTAATTGATGACTTTTGTGCTTTAATTGGTTCCTTATATCGAGCTCTCATAATTTG
>JANZXV010000001.1:91605-110717 GCA_027576455.1 Erythroxylum roigii | reverse complement strand
GTACACCAGTATGAGCTGTTCAAGATGAAGGACGAAGAGTCTATCGATCAGATGTTTGGAAGATTTCAAACTATCATTAATGGACTTAAAGCTCCTGGCAGAACTTATGACAATCAAGATCACGTTCGAAAGATCCTCAGAAGTCTACCGAAGAGATGGAGACCAAAAGTCACTGCAGTATAAGAAGACAAGGACTTAAGCGTGTTGAAGCTTGACGAATTACTTAGATCCCTGAAGATACATGAAGTGGAACTCGATGCAGAAGATAAACCCAGACGGGAAAAATTTATAGCATTGAAAGTCAGAAAAAAGAACCACAAGATTCTGAGGAAGAGGAGTTCATCGTCGAAAACGCTAAAGATTGAGGAAGTCAAAAATGACGACTCCAGTGAGTCAGATCAAGATTCGAGTGAAGAAGATGACGAACTATCCTTTATCTCGAGGAAGATCAGACGCATGTAGAAGAAAAAGGCAAAAGGAAACAAAGAGTCCTCCTTCAAGAAGAATAGTAAAGATGAAGGAAAGAATGAAAAAACATCCGTCATATGCTATGAATGCAATAAACCGGGACACTACAAGTCCACATGTCCATTGCTGAAAAGAAAGCCAAAGAAGAGTAGAGAAGGTAAGAAAAGCTTGATGGCAACCTGGGAAGATCTGGATTTGTCTAAATCAAATACTGACTCAGAGGTATCGGTACAAGCAAATATTTGCCTAATAGCCGAAGGAGAAAGTGATGAGGAGTTAACCTCAAAATTTAGTGAATTACAAGATACATATTCAGAATTATTAGAAGATTCTCATACAATTCTGAAGCAGTATAAATTGCCAAAGAAAAAGTACGTAGAAAACTTGAAAAACACATAAGTGTTAGAAATGGAGAATGTCTGCTTAAAGAAACAAGTAGACGAGATGAAGAAAAAGGTAATTGTAGATAGATATGAGAAGATCAATTAGCTGAAACAAAGAATAAGCAGTCTTTCAGCTGATCTATCGACATTCATGGAGAGTACTAGAAAAATGAATGGTATGCTAGGGAAATACAGACACCTAATGATAAAAATGGATCAGGGTTTACTAAAAACCATATTCAGCATAAAAAGAATTCTGCTCCTTATAGGAAGAAATTTCATCAGTTGCATCATCATCATACTATGAATTATGTTAGAACTAACCCTAAAGGACCCAAAAAAATCTGGGTACCTAGAAGACAAATAATATGTAGCACCTCACTTTCATGCATTACTCTAATTCGTCTTAGACTTTGAATTATGGGAACTATGACTAACAAATATTCACATATCATAGATTGCCTCTTATATCCTCTCCACACTTATAATTCTTATGTACTCGATTCTGACACTTGCATGGTGATTCCAATATTAAATATGTGCTCATAACATAACAACTTAACTTAACCGTGACAACTTTTACAAATCTCACTATCTTTATCCCTTTTTCCAATTACCAGTATATCGTCATACTTACGTATGTTCACTATTAATTCATAATTATAGATGCATAGTCATCATGAAATTCCACTAACATATTTTTATAGGGAATCATAACTCTTTATCACATTTATCCAACAATCATTTCAAGTCCAAGTTTGACCCCTCAAAGTCATAGAAAATTTTATTTTCTTTCAATTTGGCTTGTACTCTTTAAATCGCGTCATTCATCTTTATATCTTTACTTTCCTTAATCAATCCATGACAATGTATGCACATCTATATTACATTCAGGGATATATTACCACAATACAATATCGATATCGTATTCTATAATACATCCACCAATACAAATACATTACATCATTATTTGTCATATCTAACTGTATACTATTTCCCATTTCTATATATCCACAAACTTTCATTTTTCTCACATTAACAACTCCAATCCATTAAGCTTTTTAGATGGTATTTGCATCACATGATATTTACCGAAGGACGAATCCTCTGTTTAATATTATGATGTTTTATTTTGTCTCATAAATTTCAGTCATTCATGTATGTAGGATTCACGTGAGACCCATATAAATAAATAGCTGAAATTTATGGGACAAAATAAGACACTGTAATATTGGACAGAAAATCAGACTCATTTCAAGAAGTACCTCAAACACGTTGTTTGACAACAAGAACAGAACATTTGGCATTGTGAACACAGTGGTTGCTGACACTTCCCAGAAAGGCTCTGTTCCAACAAGGGAAGCAACATTAGAATCAGCAAACAAACAGCATCCTTTTATGTACTAATCAAAATAAACGTTCGTAACCTTTTTATAGCTCCACGACTATGGCTACCGAGTATAAGAAGTTGAGCATTAATCTTCTCGGCTGCTTCACATATCTTTTCCTTGGGATCTCCAATATCCGTCACTGTCTCTGCAACAATCTATAGCATCGAAAGAATCTAGGAATGAGTCTCACTGACACAGAATCAAAATCTAGGAATGAGTCTCACTGAACACAGAATCAATCACAAACTAAACAAAAACTTGTGAAACTATGAAGCTGATCATACGCCATGCTTGGCACAAATGCCTTTAGCTTGGTCCAGAAGAGCCGAAGCTGCTTTCTTTTGATTCTCTAAGATCGATTTAGTCAAATCCGGATCTACAATGATTATAAGAAAGCAAATGAACAAGAAGAGGAACATAACACAATAACACAAACACAAAGTGAACATTAGTCGACGGAACAAACTTACGAGGAAAACCGTGGGTAGAAACATACGCGTAAATGGAGTCGGTGACGGTCTGAACTGTAAAGATGAAAAGCTCAGAACTTGCTAAGGTTTCGTGTAGATTCACGATTGCCCATTGAAGGGCGTAGTGGCTACACTCACTACTATCTATTGCTATCATCACTTTCATCTTTTTCTCCTTACACTTTCCATCTTCCATCTTCCATTATCCACTTTTCACTTTCCAAAACCAAACTCTCAAGACTCTTACCGTTTCTATTTAGGTCATAACTGAAAATCAAACCAACCAACCACGTGCTTGCAGTCGGTAGATTTTTGTCAAATGGGTAGTTGACAGGTGGATGACAAGTTCTTGCTTGGTTCAAACTCGGGTTTTTGTTCGTTGACTCGGGTTGGATCTTAATATTACTGATTCTTGAAACTTACATACGGGTTAGGCCCTTCTGAAGAACCATTGAATCGGTTTTTAACATGGCTATTAAAATTATACTCAAAATTTTATGTAAATTAAAATTTTAAATAACCATACAGTTCCCTAAAATAATATTATTTTAATAAAATTAATAAAAATATTATTATTTTAGTTTCGGTGCAAATAAGGTCGAGTTGAGCTCAAACCAAAAATTAAAGGGTCGGGCTGAACTTGATCTATTGCCATATTAAAAATGACAATGTAAGCCTAATGTCCTCTCTTACATTTCATATCTTTTTATCATTTGCTTTCAACAAATTGGTGCAATTCACTTCAGTGCTACAAATCAAAGGTAAATATATATTTGAAGACAGTAAATTATGTTTAACATTTCTCAACTTACTTTAATAAACATTCATATCTAACAAGATTAAGTAGTAAATTTAGTGAGTTCTATACATAAGAAACTACAAATTATTTCTAGTAATCAAAGATGTGTGGAGTTGAAGTGGTAAGAAGTTCCTCCATACCCATCTCTTATCATCATCTCCATTTCTTGCACATATGCATTTGTCCCCTACAAAATCAATCCAGTCCAAGACATATTACACTATTGAAGATGCTAAGGCTTGAAAGAAAGGGAAAAAAAAACATGCTGATTTACCTCCATTCTCTGCAATGTCTCCATCTCCAAGCTAGTAGAATACATGCTAGTTGCTGAAAGCTTCATGGAGAGAAACTGAAAATTGCATAAACATGAGAAAAAAATGTAAAAAAGAAAAAAAGGTTATAAACATTTGGATCTTTAAAAAAAAAAGATCGATGTTTTTGTTTCAGGGCTCACCTCAATTTGATTTTGAAGTGACTGTATGTAATTAGTAATAACGTCAAGCATCACTGCCATCCCCATTGTCTGCAAATTTTTTGTTACTTATAATTAAGATGAGAATTTCACAGTATGAATATATATCAACGCTAAACAATCCTTGCATATGACCTTGTAACATCCTGGAACCAATTCCTGTAAGCTTCTCAGCCTCTCATTGATCTTTTCTCTCCTAACCTGGAACATAAACAAGAGGGTTACTATTATCTTCGAGTGTAATAAAAATGGAGTCTCGAACTTGCACGCTTTACCCTTTCTGCTAGACTGTGACTGTCCGTAGCTTGGCCTCGTTTTGCTCTTACATGTATTACTTCTTTTGGTTTCTCCATTTCTTTATCAACATTTCTCTTCCTCTTTGTTCCTCTAGAACAACTCTGTGAATTTCCATGACAACAGACCATGACAGGAAACTCTGACAAGTTATGTTCCAAGTCTTGTCTGACCTGAGATTGTTCGATGAATGGAGTTTCAGAAGTTGCAGGTGATAGATTCACGAAGCTTTGAACGTTATTCATGATGTTGGCAGACATCTGAACCTGCTCTTGATGATGAGATGAGAAGCCACCATTGGAAGATTTCTCCAAATTTGAGTCCATTTCTTAAATCCTGAGGAAGAAGAAGGTTTAATGTTCATGCATGTGTTATTAATACACGAAACAATGAAACTAAAGATCGTAATATAAATGTTTTAGAGTGATTTTCCTTTCCTTAATTGGAGAATAGAAAAAGAAAGCAAATATGAGATTGCCCACTTTTCTGTTAAAGGATGAATAATGGAGATTTTGACATATTAAGTGATGTTGGACCACTTAATGCCTTTTATTGAGTATGGTCAAATTTGAAGATGCATTTAATAGGTTTGGCCTTTGGCATTTGGGATGTCCAGTATTGAGAGATGGGATTTTAGAATTTCCTTTAGTAGAGTTTGATCATTTGTTTGTTGTTGTGATTTGATGTCTTGCTCGAATTAGGGTGTGATTTCTTCAAATTTTGCCAAATTTTCCTTTTTTTGTAGGTATGTAGACGAAAGGAAGCAAAAGATTTATGAAAGCTGACATTGCCCCTTTTGTATAATGAACCAAAAATCTCAACTCCACAACGGTCTCGAAAAAGATTTCAAACTGTTTCAGGCCGTGTTCGTGATGAGTTGTTTTATCTGAAAATACGTTTTTTGTGAATGTTCAAGCTCTAAAAAGATTCCAGGACTTATTATATTCAGATGCCTTAAACCTGGTGATTACTTGGTCTTCTGCAACTTTGTTTCTGCAGATTATGTTTTTCTTCTGCAGAGTTTTGTCTCTACTGCACTTCATGCTCACCTGCTTTAGGAATCGGTTCAAGTTTTGGCTTCCAGCTTCTGCTTGGATTATCAATAGCATCGGAACTTCTTCTTCTTCTTCTTCTGTCAAGTGCCAACCACAAAACCTCATCTAATGATGTCTGCTTTCTCATTAACATCTCTAGTTTTTGCTTTGTAATGGCAACTTTTATCCTCATGGTGACAGATGAACTACGGGCACAGGTACTGACTTAACAGAAGGAAGAAAATACACCTTCCCTAATTTCAGTTCAGAATTTGGTGGCAGACGTTCCAAACCTTTCTTTGGTCAACCAATGCCCATACCAGAAATTTTTTTTCAATATTTCCTTCACCAGCATTGTCCTGCTGAATTCTAATATATTGCCATCTTCTACAATCTGCAGAACTTTGTCATCTGAGGAAACAACCCTGACCCACAATCCTGATCTTGATCTGCATAAAGCTAAGCAATTCCCCATTTCTGTATCAAGGTGGATGGTGAAGAATGAGGTAAAGTACATTTATAGCGTGAGTAATTTGATTTTTGATGAATGGAAGAGCAGAACAAACCTATCTTTGTTTGGCTTACTAATTAATGGCCAACAACTTATATTGAACCTTCATAAGCCAAAGAGAAACTCAATTAGAATTTGAAAAACACGCACAAAGAATGATCCCTAGGGTAGAGAAGAAAGTGAAAGGTGGCCGATTGGTAGTGCTCTTTGTGCTTCTTTTTTTTTTTTTAACTTCTTACTGTTTTCTTCTCTTTGTGTGAAGAAAAAACATTAAACCAGAAGGTGAAACCAGAAAGGTTTCACCTTCTGGTTTATTACGGAACTGCATTTTCTGCTTTCCTTAGAAATTATGTGATGTAGAAATAGAAGCCAAGTGCATTAGTTGGAACTGACCTAAGAATGGGGTATCGACCACTCCAAATCTTCATATCCAACTAGCTCCATAGTGATCTTAGAAGTGTCTTAATATACTTACCATAAAGAGCAAGAACGAGAATGTGAAAGAGAAACAAACCATCTTCCTTTCTTCAAACAGAACGATCAGAGATAGAAACAGATCGATTCTCTAACTGCCTTTCTGGATATTCCTAAGAGAAAAACATATAAAGGGAGACTTCTGCTGTGAATGTTCGATTTTTCAACTAGTTCAGAATCCTATTCTTTATCAAGAAAGAGTAACCAAATTCTGCCAAAATAAGAAATAAAATGACAAGAACAAATAGAAATCAAGTAAAAAGGTCCATAAGGCAGAAATCAACGAAGTCAGTCCAGCATGAGTTGTTCATGATATCCCATTAGAAAAAGAAAAGGAGTTCAGAGATCAATCAGGATGTTCAACATAAACAAAGCCATTCATATTCCTCGAAATCCCATCCATCCAATTCTCTATAAGCTAACAACAAAACCATAAACAACCAAACCCCTATAGGTATCAAAGATTCCGGGCTCAGATAGAAGGACAAAACGATAGTTTTAAACGCCACCGGTACCTTTAATATATATATATATCAGTTTCTATATAAGTATATATAGAGAGATATCTACTGGCAGTTGTCAGTCCAGGAAGCATTATGGCTCATTCAGTGCAAAGGCGAACGGGGCATGCGGGGCCGAACAGGGGTCTTTGATGGGCTCACCCTGCACATACAAGGTTCAAATCATCCTCAGTAACTTACACAAAGTTTTCATTTTTATCTGAGGGAAGGAGAGGACAGAAGAAAAAAGAGAACTAGAAGGGAAATGAATGGTATAGAAAAGAAAATCTGCTACCACCTTATTGGCAGTGATCCCAAAATCACACCACTACAGTTAAGAGCTAAAATAGCACTTTCAGCCTGCAAAAATGAACATAAGAACAAATCAACTCTTGTACATGTTGACCAGCCATGCTCGAGCAAGCTGATTTAGCAAAATTAATATAAACAACTCATTGCCACACCGATCAACATCAAAAACTCTGAATAATTTCAGAAGTCTACACCACAGGCGTAACATAATGACTAGTAGTGTAATAATGACAATGTTCATTGAAAGCATTTGGTCATCTCAGACTCAAAATTAGAGAACAAAGATTTAAGCATGTACTTCTTACTAGAGCATTCCCATATCTGTAACTTTGCATGGCAAACAAAAGCATCTCACGTTTGTTTCATCATAGCAAAGGAAGACCATTGGGATAATAGAGAAATCTCCACTTTCAAAGCCCTAAACTGTAAATCAAAGTAGTTACGGGCAGGAATGAGAGGAAACAGAGAATTGGATTCTCAGTAATCCAAATTGTTGATTTCATCCTGATTCGTATAAGAAGCATAACCATGTTTCTCGGCATCTTATAATAAAAACATCTGAAATTCGTAGAAGACAGTGCTATGGCATTGCCTAAGCCCGAGACCTAGCCAAAACTATTAATTTGCAATCAACATCTATTTGACCGTGAGAAACTTATGGAAATGAGGAAGGAACAATGAGGGAATAAGGGACCTGGGTGAGGGGAGTAAGAGAAATTAAGACACCAAGTAATTCAGATTCTGGACCTTAATACATAAATGATGCTTCCACCCAGGGAAAGCCAAATAAAGCTCATATATCCACAGAAAATTGATCCTCCTACTTAGTTGTGTTCTAGTTGGTACGTCAAAGTTAGAGCTTCCCCATTATCTACTTGCAACTGTCCAAATCATTGATTCCTCTCTCGCCCTTAACTAAACTAAGCTTAGAAATGGGCCCATTCTCTAATAATGCCTTAGATTTTCAACAAAAAGGAACTTTGTTCTCACATTTGTGAACCAGTATTATATACCAAGCATTCACAATTTGCAGAAGACTTAGAAACAACCAACAACTAATCACCCACCACAGTTCAAGTCTCTGGCATAATTTAAAGCTGCACTTTTAATCTAGGTAGATTTTTGGACTCAGAATCACATTCACCAAAGTCAAACAGCATGGTAAACTTTTCTGACATGCTCGACAAGCAACTAAAGCAAATCAGTATAAAGAAAAAGCAGCACAAACACGGTAACACTAAATAGTAAATGGGAGGCAATAACAATATCAGGAGTAAGATACATGACAAGGACCATACAACTTTTGCTTTCTATTTTTGAAGAACGAAGGGCATGAAAAGAACACATAAATTCCCTGCTAACATCCACAACTAGGTGAACTACTTGCATGTATACAGAACCTCATTATGCACATCTAGATTAAATTTCCATGGATGCTAAATATTGCCCGAGGGACAAATGTTGAAGGATCTAAATATAGCTATAGCTACTAACCTCCTGTCTGTCAAACTAACAAACAATATACCTTGTAAAAATGAAAACATCTCATCTTCGTCAAGAGCTGGGAAGGAATTTAAGTTACAGCTTGTTTTCTGATTTACAAAGTGAATAATACACTTCTCTAATGGGCTTCCACTAGCACATCGAGCTATTTGACTTTTGCCAATTTACAAGTTCGTAGAAAATATCTCCATTTGCACCCACTAAGTCCAACACATATTAACACATCAGGCACCTTTGTCTACAAGAACCTATCTCACTAAAGCCTTCCAGATACACGACAAGAGAGAGGGATCAAAAGGAGAAAGAGAACTAGATAAAGAGATGGAGAAGAAAAGTGGAGAAATAGAGGGAAGAGGTTAAAGAGAAATAGACGAGGAAAAGGTAAGAAAAGCAGAAGCAAGAAAAATGTAGCAGTACAAACAGTAGATATAAGGCTTTAGGAAGAGTTGAAAGAACCTGCACTGTGACAGGGAACTTGGAAAATTTTACCATACCAACTATTCAAAACAGCATTTGCCATGATTCATATTCAACTCAACTTCTTTTATGTAATCCACAAATACTTGTCTAACTGTCAAATTGTTCCTCGTAAAACCAAAATAGTTGAAAGAGAAGGAAAGAGAGAAAATTGCGGTATTACCTATATTCTATTAAGTGATGTAAAATTAGAGCGTCCAAAGAATTATGGACACTTAACTGGTCTATGCCAATATCGCAGCTTAATGCTTTGTGGCACTACAAGTATTCAATCCAGAACGCACTTCATAGGAAAAAGAAAACTCCTAACTCCAACAGAGCTACGACATGAAGTCCATAAAGTGAAAGAATTAGACTAGATAAAAAGTCTGTCACTTGGACTTCCATTAGAAACTGATAAGCCGGCCAGCTGGGAAGTAAGACAAGTATACTGAGATTTGATGTTGCCATTAGAAACAGACCCAAAAGTTGGTAGAGAATACAATCAACACAATAAGAACATAGTGATTATAGAGCATTAGATTGCAGAAAAATATATTCACTAGCCATAATTTGATGGATTATAACACCAGAAATAGCAAAAATATAAGAGCATCACCAATTTCTAGCTGGCAGTAACGGTATGCATTAATGAGGAGTTACCATTGCAAACTCAACGAATGCAATACGAGTTGAATGATGATAGTCCCCAAGCAGCCTCAAGCGTTGAACCTATCACAAGGAGAATTTCCAATATTATATCGCCCAATATTTAAGGACAAGCAATGTTTTAAAAGTTTGGGAATTCCAAACCTCTCCACAAATGGTTTCAAAGAAGAGTCTGACGTCTGTCTGGGTGATCTGTATAAATTGAACACAGGTTTAGGGAAAATAGTATCACTTATTTCACTCAAAACGTTCAAAGAGTTCTATGTCATTGTTAGTATTACCTTCTTGTCAATATTTGTGCAGTACACTGTCCTTGCACACATCTCGCGCTCATCTTCAGACTGAAAAGTCAATACCACAACAAATTCATGAATAAATTTTTTTTAAGTAAACATAAGGATGGCATTTGAATATCCAAAATGGCAGGCAATACAGAAGATTCGTTATTGAAAAGAACTTACCCTTGGCAAAAACGTTGGGTTAACAGGTGCAATTGCCGTCTTTGAAGGCAGCACTCTGAGAGGGTAAAATCCAAGAACTGTTCCAGATAAATTTAAAGCAGCCCTTGCACTTTCTGCAAGTCAGCTTCACATTTAGTTCCAGGTAACAAGAAAACCGAAAAATATATAAGGTATGGAAGCTATTTGCAATACCTTCATCAGTAAACTCAATGAATGCAAACCGGAGAACCGAGTTAGTATCACCACATATGCGACAATCAACAACCTTTGTCCAAACATAAAAGGAAAGAAATCAGTTAGATTTATAACCCATATTAACAAATGAAAAGGGCACGATCAGACAAGCTAAACAAGATACCTGTCCGCAATGAACAAAGACACCTGCAAGCTGCTCTTCAGTTACCTATTAAAGGTCAAATGCAAACAATAACCTCTAGATCAACGTGCCAATCAACAAGATACAAAGAAATCTAGTGAAAACTCCAAAATGAAACATGAAATGCAACTATTGACCTGCTGATCAATGTCAGAAACGTATACAGTCCTCCTGATTATCTCCTCGCGCTGAGCCATACTTGTCCTACTGTTCATTCTTCTTCTTCCTTGATTATAGGCATTCTTCTTCTGAAACAACAGACAAAGAAAATATTACAAAAAAAAGGTGAGAGAAAACTAAACCGAAGATAAAATGGGCCAGACCCCCAGATTATCATTCTTTTACACTATAGACATCTGTTCGCATACAGAAGTAACAAAATCCATCATTAGTTGCCTTGTATCGTTTCCAAGGAAATAAGGAATTCTACAAGATTATAATTAGGTAAACAAATAAAGGGAAAACAGCAAATACCCTTCTATTAGTATGTCCGTTGGCGCTTCCATGATTATTCTGCACTCCAAAATTGTTAGTATAGCCAAACCCATTAGCCAAATAGCCATGATTGTGAACAAGCGAAGGAGGCACGAACTCTTCAGCCATGGGATTCAACTTGGACAACATCTCCGCCAAATCATTCATGTCACTGATGCCATTAGAATCAGCTCTCTGAATCAGATTGGTAACAAACCCACCAGATTTGGCCACCACCACTTGCTGGTTGATATCAAACCCAGAATGCATCTGGGTCCCATTAGTCTTGCCATTGCTTAAAGCGGGTGTTGCAGCTTTCTCTTGGTGCTCGGGCTTGCCGTTAACACTCTGATCATCGTTCTGGCTCTGGGAATTGGAGTCCTTACTGTTGACGACCGAATCATTCCTGGGTTTTGATCTTTCAAGATCCCCGTTGGAGTCCGATGATATCACAGTGCTATCAGAATTCTGACCGGAAGTCCCGTTTTTGACTCCAGCATTCTCTGGAACAGCCATGATCAAACGCAGAGTGTAGCTCCTAGGTCCGAAAAAGATCGCCTTATTAAAGATTTCTCGGCAAAGGTCGGACTTTTTATGTCACTTTCCTTTGAGAGACTGATCAAAGTTAAGATTTTTATAAATAAGGAGAAATTCTGACAAAGACCCACATACAAAACACAGTCCAAAAACTTATCAAGTCGTGGGAGAAACGATACCTGAGTATATCCTAAAGGTTTACCATTGATGAACAAAAGGGCACAACACATCTACAGCAAGATCGCTTTGTGTAAACCACTGAAACACAAAAACCTCTACTACTCTACAATATTAGTGAAGAGAGAAATCTCTGGTCTTCCTCAGATTGTTATGTTTGATGATTTTAGTGACAATTGTTTGTTGCTGTAGATAAATGAGAGCTAAAGGGGAGAGAGAGAGAGAGAGAGAGAGAGAGAGAGAGGGTGCGTTCTTCGGATCGTCCGTTTGTGCTCCTTTGGCTTTTTTGGAGCTTCTATCAAATGACCATTTTGTTGATGATATTTGTTTTATATGTCAACTTTATATGTCCACCTCCTTCTCTTGACCATTTTGCTTCCCATGTCTCGTCAATTAGAAAGGGATTATAATCCCAAATTAGGGTTAATTTCAATGAAAAATAATATTAAACATACGAATAATACAATAAAAGAATAAATAACAATTTTTAAAAATTGCATATAAATACAACATAAAAATTCCTTTTAAATTATTCTTTATTTTCTTACTTTAATTATCAAATTCTTCTTTTTACATATCTCTTCTATTTTGATTCATTTGTTATGGAAAAAAATTAAGTTCAACCTTATCTTGCATTCTAAATACATGTATTTGTGCCTTATGCATATAAATTAAATTGGCTTAATTGATATAGTTATTCAACATTCCATATAATTTTATAAAATTGGCTTTTTAAGAGGGTTGAAATGAATAACATTCTTTTTTTTGATACTGAGTAAACTAAAAGGAAGCAGTAAAGAGAACTTAACCCCGTAAATATAGGGTGCCGGCTGCATCTTTCAGTTGCGGAAGAGAGACAAAAGCTGGTGGCAATTTCAGCACACGATTGTCAATAGTCGAAGAACTTCCCCTAAGCATGGGTAGATGATCTGCAGCCGAATTCCTTTCGCGAAGCAAATGGGTCATTTTCACAAAAAAATGAATAACATTCTAATAACAAAGAAAGATTACCTTAAATCACAATTGCATTACAGAGTCAATTAAGAATAAAAAGGCCTCTTTACATGGTTTGAACTAAACTTAATTTATGGACAAATTAATAAAGATTTATTCTTAATCTTGTCTTTTAGGAAGTAACAAAAACAATAAACTAGTACAAATTTTGACCGATACGTGTGGTCTAGAGAGATCCAGTAATACACAGTTTTACTCTAACTAATAAAGAAGATGACCCTTTTTTAATGGTGCATATAAATAAATAAAATAAAATAAAAGTAAGAAATAATTTTCTTGATATTAATTATAGTAAGATAAAAATTACAAAAATAATAGTTTTAATTTTTAATTTAAAAGAAAAAGATAATTAATTTTAGTTGATTGATTAATTTTAGTTAAGTGATGTGAATGCATGGGATTGAATGGTACATACGCAGCATACGAGTGGATGGGGATGGTGGCCTGTAATCAGATGTGGGCAGATGCATGCAAAGGGTAAGGAAACGTGAGCGCAGATGAGCCACGTGGAAAAGCGGCATTGGGATTGTGAGTTGATAAGAGTTACGAAAGCTGTCATTATCCACTTGCAGCGACAGACCGTCAGTCTCTATGTTGAGAAGGGCATCCTCCTCCTCCTCCTCCTCCTCCTCTGTTACCGAACATAAAAACACAAACACTCTGTAGCCACTATCTCACAATTCTTATCTCCTTTGATTTTTTTTTTACATTTTAAATTATAAAAGGAATATTTTAAGAAATTTATACTATATTTACATTTTTTAATAATTAATCAAATCATTTTAAGTTATTTCAAATTAAAGTTTACATTTACAAAATGTAATTATTAATCTTTAAATTTTGTATAAATCAGTTTAAAATATTATGTTTATTGATACAATTAATAAATAAATACTTACATTAAATAATATTTATTTGTAGAGTTTGACTTCGGTTAGGTCTCAGGTTCGATTTTATACTAGCCCCTCTTGCAAGTGCCTGGAGCAGCCGAGGTTTTATCCGGAGGTGGAGAACTAGTTGGGCCTTCGATGATAAGGTGCACCCGCTTGACTCGCCTGCGAGGTGGTGCGTCAGTTGAGCCCTCGAAGAGGTGTGCTCACCTGGCCCGTTTCCTCGAATCCAAAAAAAATATGTAATGAACAAACCGTATAAATAAAAGTAAAATTTGACTTATTTTTTTAATTTTAAAAAGTTAATGGATAAATTAAAAATTTGTATATCCTAATTTAAATTATTATCCTATATAATAAATATATTTTAAAATATTAAATCAAAATCCTTGAAATTTTGTTCACAAACCTTCAAGTGGTCCTTGTTCTTGTAAAAGGTTTCAACATTTGTGGGGCAGATTGGAGATAAAGACAAATAGAAAATTATGATTTTTGGATAAACACGCAGAAATTGTAATAAAAAACAAAGCATTGAGGAGTTTGGTCGCCGTTTTTACTTGGATTTCGTACTGTGTATGTCAAGTAATGGAAGAACAGAAGAGTTTGGTCGCCGTTTTTACTTGGATTTCCTACTGTGTATGTCGAGTAATCTCAACCTTCTATCATGATTAATTAGCCTTTTTTAAAAACTTAATTATGGGGTATCGTTTATAGGACTGCCTGTGGTTGCTACGGCAATGGCACAATCGTAGCATATTTGAGGCCAATTTTGTCTGACCTGACGTCGGATCCTAAATTGTTATGAATTTTGTAGGTGGATAAAACGAGCAAGGAGAGCGGCGAATTGTGTGTTGCACAATCAGGGACTCCCTATCGGCTAGCTAGTTAGGTGGACTAAACCGACAGTAGACTGGATCAAGCTTAACTCGGATGGGACAGTACACCTAAGGTCCAACCGTGCAACAGTGGGCAGTTTATTTCGCAACAGTCATGGGAGGTGGTGTGGTGGATTCCTTCACCACATTGGTCAGGCTTCCCTTACCACTGTGGAACTCTGAAAAGTTCATTCGGGTCTTACCCTGACTTGGGTGATGGAATATAGAAAAGTGATCGTAGAAATCGATTTCCTAGAGGTCATTAACATCCTATCCTCGTTCAGCTTCTTCTTAATTGACGATTAGGAAGTGCAACTCCGATATGTGTATCGCAAAGATAACTAGTGTACAAACCGGCTGGCTTCGCTTGCAGCGGCCTTCAGTCCCGGCATGCATATACTGTAGGAACCGTCGGTGAACATTAGGGACCTACTCCTCTGCGATCTGCATGGCGCTTTGTACCGTAGAACCCTGCGTTAGTTAGGGCGTACGTTTGTTTTCTTCCTTTGTAGCAAAAGAAAAAACTTAATTATGACTATAAATGGATCTTTTCTTATTGTATTTGATATAAATAAGTAATTAACAATAAAAAGTTAATTGTACAATAAAGTTTAAAATTTTATAAATAATTTTACTGTAAAGTTTAAACATTTGTAAAATTTTATAAATAATATTTCAAAGCTCACAATAATGAGAATACATTACACAAGTTAATTCTATAGCTATAGATTATATTAAAGAATATATAAGAAAGGATTAGCTTTGTTTGTAGTGTAATTTATATAATATGCCTTAAGTTTATAAGCTTTTAAATGGAAAATTCTCACAAATTTCAAATAATTGAATATTTTGGATTATTATATCAATAAATTAATAATGAAATAGCAACAATAACAACAACACTCAGTAAAAATCTCGCTAAGACGTGAGCTTTGAGAAGATTCAACGGTACACATAAATACTAACTTAATCTAAATTTAATAAATAACTCTCTTGTTAGTTTTCCATTCTCTTACTGTTATTTTATGAATAATTATTTTTGATTTAATTTCATAGTATAATAATCTTATGTCAATAATTTGAGTTAGAAAGGCCATTCAAGTTTTGGGAGATGTCATTCAATTGAACTTCTCTTGAACAAAACTTGGAATTTGGACCTCTTTTTCTTTAAAAGTTTTAAAAGTCATGATTATGAAAGGAGGCTTTTGGACTTTGACCTCTTTCACGAACTTGAATATTTAGATTCTCTTCGTCCAAATGTTCAATTGACATCGAGCCAAAAATAAGATTAAAAATAGCTTCTTCATCTTCTTCTTCTTCAGAAGTTCCAAGTCGATTGTCTTTTACGTGAGATGCTTAGAATGAACTTTCTTGTTCAGCTTCATAACTAAAAATCCCTTATAACAAGTTTTGAATTGACCTTGTGATACTTATTATCTTCTTCTTCTTTTCTTTTTTTGACAAATTCGCATAAAATTTTAAGAGAGTTATAATATACACAATCTTCTTTTTTTTTTTTTTACAAAGAGATTATTTTTGTAACTTAATCTTGTGACTTTATAATCACAAAGGAGCAAAGTCCTTTGCATTGAATTAATTCATAATAATAATTATTCATGAAATTTATAAACTTAAAATCTTAGAACAAGAGAAGAAATAATTTCATCTTAGTGAGTTTAGTGAGGATTAACAATGGGTAGAGGTCAAATCTAAAGTTTTTATATGTGTTATTAAAATATTATCGATTTAATAAATTATATTAAAATGATATTATTTATTAATTTAAATTAAATAAATTTAAATTTTATAAAGCAAGTCAAATATGATTCAAAATCTAACTAAAACATATTTTATGAAAAAAATTAAAAATAATTTTCTATTTTATTTTAATTTTTTGACTATTTTGTAGAATCAATTTATTCTCGCAAATAAAATATTTGTAAGTCATTATTTTAATGACTTATGAATATAATATATACATATATATGAATAATTTTGTTAGTATAATTTATAATAATAATGTCCTATGATAATTATATGCTCTGATAGAAAGGCATAACTTACTCCCAAAAGTTAGCTCAAGAGGAGGAGGTTTGCACATTATTATAAATTCTTGAATGCCCTCATAGTTGTCCGATGTAGGATTCCTGACATACCTTCTCAGTCCAGAGCAGGACTAGACATCTGATGGACATATTGAATAAATGGACATAACCGAACACCGCCCCAAACCATCGAGACAAACTGGCTCTGATACCATGTTAGAAACGCCTAACTCACCCCCCAAAAGCTAGCTCAAGAAGGGAGGTTTGCATACTATTATAAATTCTTGAATGTCCTCATAATTGTCTGATGTGAGATTCCTGACATGCTCTGGTCTTTTTTAAAAGACTCATTATTGCTTGGTTCATAGAAAACATAATTGAATCTATTTTTAATTTAATTTTTAAAATATATAAATTCTAAAGTTATATAAAAAATAACTTGCTCTCTATTTTGACTTTTATTTGCATAAACACTCCATTAATTTAAGGTAATATCCGTTATATAATCTGAGGTAGGTCATGAAAACCGGCTAATAGGGTGAATACAATATTCTTCGCATTGACCACGAGCGGCCTTGAAGAGTGAAGACCCGGTCATTCGAAGCGAAACAGAATATATATAATAAAATCATGGGAAGTTAAGATATTAATAGAAATAATTCTTCATTAATCATTTATTAGGGATTTGGGAACTTGGCTAACAACCTTAAACACGCTATTAAGTAATTCATAGATTCATAATCCCAAACAAACTTTTACCACATTAATTACCAATAAATATTATTCTATATTTGTTAAATCGGCCCAAAATCTTACGATAATTAGCAAAAATAACAACAACAATTCAGTAAAAGTCTCACTGATCGTAAGTTTGAAGAAGTCTAGAAGTATAATGTCTTACTTTTAATTGATAGAAAGACTGTTTCTAATAGACCCACATAAAAATAATAAAAATAAGAAGACATAAAAGATAGTAATACTAATAATAAATACATACAAATAAACAAACAACTCAATAAATAGGTAAAATAAAAATAAAAAAATTTATGTAAATAATAAACCAATATTACAATTAATATAGAGCTTATGATAATCCTATGTGACAATTTTATTATAATTTTTTACACTTTTCTTACTATTCTAACTTTTTTTTTTTTGTAAATCAGAACTTTACAAAAAATAAAAATATTATGTACAAGTAAGAGATATCATAGGTAATCTCTTAACACGCAAAAAACAAAATGGCAAGCATCGAACTGCCCTACCCTCAATTACCCATAGTAAGACCTGCATGAAAGACTTAACAAAAATTATGCCAGAACATAAGATGACAAGAACAAGCTAAAACTAAGTACCACGAATGCCTAATTATACACCAAGCATTAACATAACATCAAAACTACAATAAATCAGCATAAGCCCACAATACACTGGCTGAACCACAGCTTAATCACAAAGACGAACACGACATCCTCAAACCTGCTAATCTGTATTCAATGTTCCAATTAACTCTAACAATAGTTTCTATAGGCAATGGTTTGCTGCCTATCAAAGCTCTATGAAATCCGTATTGCATTTGGATCATTGTCGATGTCCTTGAAAATGTTGTCATCTAATAGGACTCTTCCGTAGGGAAGTGAGACCCCCTTGTTGAAAAATATAAAAGTTTAACTTTTTGAATTTTTTAATTTAGTACCAAAATTTTAAAGATTTTATTATCTTATTAAATATATATATATTAGGTCAAAAAATTATTTTTATTGATGTAAAGTAACCACTAAATATTATCCAAATGTTTAATGATATTTGTAAAAATAACTTTTTGACATATTTTGTATTAATTAAAAATATAAATCACTAAATTGAAAATTTTAGAAAGATTGATACTAAATTAAGAAAATAAAAAATTAAAATATGTTATTTCATTTGGAAAAGAAAATAGTTGTTGGAAATATTATGCAATAAATAAAATAATCCGTCTCCCAATGCCCTTTTTGTCGGCGACCGTTTCTTAGTTGTTTTTAAAACCACGGCACAAGCTGCTTTGCCTTTGTGCACCTTAAAAAATCGATAAATAATAAAAAAAGGATTAAGTGAAACATCAATATTTAATATTGTATTATTTCGAGATTGGCTTGCTTTCCCTCCCATCCCATGTATTTAAATAATATGCACGGATCATGCGGCTTAGACTTCCTTATTAATCAAATCATTACGATTAACCAACTAATCAATTTGGGCTATTCCAACAACCACGGTGGGTTGTCCTTTTTTTTTTTTTTTGAATTTGAAGAAAGGATAATAGAATTAAAAGCGGCGAGAATAAATCTCGAACAACACAGCAGGCAGATCAACCCATAAGTGAAACCTGCCATGGCGAATAAAGTCACGCGCGAGCAGGTGGACACACTTATTCTCGTGACGCCGAATCCAAAAAACCTGAATATCCAGCCGAGAAACAAGAATGGCCTTACAATCAGACACTATCAAACCAAAAGCAGAATTATCCTCACACGAGGAATGAATA
>JANZXV010000001.1:79552-91505 GCA_027576455.1 Erythroxylum roigii | reverse complement strand
GAGTCACACGCGAGCAGGTGGGCACACCTATTCTCATGACGTCGAATCCAAAAAACTTGAATATCCGGCCGAGAAACAAAAATGGCCTTACAATCAGACACTATCAAACCAAAAGCAGACTTATCCTCACACGAGGAATAAATAGTGAAATATAAAGACTAGCAATCAGTAAAAACACAACCGGGATCCAGTAAAGAATCGGAAGCATAGAGTAAACACTGCCGCTTGATTTCCACCTTCCTCATAGCCAGAAATGACCAAAGAAAAGTTGCCTTCTGTATCTTCGATAGCCAAACCAAAACCCACAAGATCCAAAGCTTCAAAAATAGCACCGTCAACATATGCGAGCCAAGAGGCGTGATGGTGTACTTGGACCTAACGAATCAAAACGTAATTTTCTCAATCGGGTCTAGAGATTGAGCTATCCAAACTCAGACTTCCGAAACTAAACTTTTTTAAATAAAATAATATTATCTTGTTTAAAATAATTAAGTCTTAAGTTAGTATAAATCTAAAATGACCCATTAAAAGTAGCTAAATTCAAGCCTATGGTCAAAATTTGTCATCCTTATTTTCAGATTCTAAGCAAAAATATGGTAAATATGGTCTATCTTTTTTAAAAATATTTAATTGAGTAATATAATAGATTTTTAATATAAGGTATAAATATTTTTGTGTGTCTTTCTTATTATTCTTTGTATTATAGAATAAATTGATATTTATTATATTAATTATACATATCTTATGTAAAATAGAGTCTTAACTCCGATTAATGAAAGACTATATAAGTCCAAATTATTATAAAATAAGATATTTACGAGACTTGATGATAAATAAAAATTAATTTTAATAAAAATTAAAAAAGATGAAAAAAGTGAAAGAGAAACAAAATTAGGTGATATTAAGATGAGAACTATTAATTAATAGCATGAATTTAAAGATTCTAAGCTTAATTTTTATATAAGTTCTCATATTAAAATCATTTTAATTATTATATATGCATATTCTTCTAGCCTTCAAGGGGTGTGGCTCGGTGGTTGAGAGCGGGACTTGGCTTCGGTTAGGTCTCAGGTTTGATTCTATGCTAGTTCCTCTTGTAAGAGCCTAGGACAGTCGAAGTTTTACCTGTAGGTGGAGAACTAGTTGGGCCCTCCATGATGAGGTGCGTCCGCTTGGCCAACCTGTGAGGTGCTGGGCCAATTGAATCCTCGAAGAGGTGTGCTCGCTTGACCCTCCTATGAGGTTTCCTTGAATCAAAAAAAAATAAATTCTCCTAATTATTTTTCCATTTTTGGCACTTGTAGACAAGTTAGGGGTCACAACAAGAACGGGAAAAATCAAAATCTAAATTGGGGAAAATGGTTTTGGGCCCCCAAAAACTAATCAGTACGGGAAAAAAAAACCCTAGCCCTAATATCCAATCACATATAAACGCATTATCGAGCCCTAACCCTAACGAACTTTCGCTCGCTTCCTCTCGCTATAACTGTGAGCTCTTTCTTACGTCTGTCTCTCTCATTTCAGTACTAGTAATACTTAGATTAGGGTTTCTGAATCTTTCGGTGACAATTTTCTTGTTAATTTCCACAGATTGTAGATCTATAGCTTTTCGATTATACATTACAATGGCCTCAGAACTTGCTTGCACCTACGCGGCTTTGATTCTCCATGCTGAAGACATTCCCATCACAGTAATTACTATTCTTCTGTTCATCTTCTTTTTTCTTTTTTGATTTCTGTGGAATGTCAAATGTATGTGCGTGATTTGAAACAGGCGGAAAAGATAACAACTTTGGTGAAAGCCGCCGACGTTTCGGTGGAAACGTACTGGCCGAGCCTTTTCGCTAAATTGGCGGAAAAGAGAAACTTGGATGACTTTATCTTGAACGTCGGTGCCGGAGGCGGCTGTGCTCCGGTCGCTGCCGCAGCTCCTACTGGTGGTGCGGCACCCGCAGCTGCCGCCCCAGCTGCTGAGGAGAAGAAGGTGATTTCACTCTTTAGTCTCTTCGATGTTTTGATGTTGCTGGTATCATTGCATCGATCTAAGTGTTTTTCTTTTGGATTTGTTATTGGATGCAGGAGGAGCCAAAGGAAGAGAGTGATGACGATATGGGCTTCAGTCTGTTTGATTAAATGCTTTTCTAGAGTCGTCTATTTTTTTTTCTTTTTTAAACAGTTTGGAAAGTTAGGTTCTTGAAAATGAGTTCAATTTAGTTCAATCTTGTCTTTGCACTCGCGAACAACATTACAGTGCAGGTGGCTGTATTTTTGGCTCAAGATTTATCCGAGTCATCTGAGTTCAATTTTGAGAACGTTTGATTCCCTTTTTTGTTACTCTCTACTATCTATTCTTGTTTGGTATAGCCATTTATTCTCTCTTTTCATCGGATTCTGAAAAAATGGTGATAGTACTTGCAATACGTGTCTATTTAGTCCTGATAGTAAGCTGCATCAACTCTTTTTGAACTGGGAAGTAAACTGGAGATGTTATATCTTTGTACCACTTAGTTTGTTGATATTTTGTAGTTCTTTTTAGGTAGCTTGTACCTACAGATGATATCACTAGTGTCTTTGTAAGTGTGGTGAATTAGTCTGGAGGTGATATCTTCACCTATTTTGCAAGTTCTTTCGTTCATTGGTGGTTTTGCCTGCTTTGCCTTTCACTGTTGCTTGTAGTAGATAGTGTCAATGATTGTCCTTGAAATACTCAACTTCTAGCAATAATAGATAAGCTTTCTCTGTATATGGTAGTCAAAATTTATCTGTTGCAAGTGTGTTTCATTTACTCGGCTCTGCTCATTATGTCATATTACTGTGATAAAACATGAATATATGGTGGAGGCCGTTTAAAGCCATAACGTCTTTTATATTGATTTACATTTTAGATATCCTGAATGTTAATGTTAAACTACGAAGGTATAGAGCCCTAAGGGCTGCAACTGGGATCTTCACGTGATGTTTGCAAATCTTGGAATTGTTTCATGTCTGCCTTGTATAACTGTGTTTATATGTCATCTGAGTGCTTGCCTATATAGCCTCATCTAGGTCAACCCTGGTTTTCATTGTTCCCAAATTAATAATGGCTTGTTAGGGATGTGTACTGCTTCGATAACACTTGGGACCTGTATCAGTTTCGAGGTTTATAGGATTCATCCAACGTATTGCTGAATCAGATTTCTCTCAGAAGAATCAAACGGGTAGAAGAAACTGAATCAATCATTTGTGTTATTTTCTGCTTCGTTTGGTGTTCAATTATGCAGAAGAAAAGAATGAGACTTGCATTCTAAACGGAATATGGTTGCAGGCAACACATAGTTACTCTACTTATTTACTAACATGCATCGAGTATAAAATGAACAACTTTACCTGTTAGAGCAGACAGGATGAACAGAGAAAGTCTTGCAAAACACGCACTCCTGCCCGCCAAGATGGAAAACCTGCCAGTTTCTGATCCAACAGTAGCCAAGTTCATCCAACACTTGATAACAATCTAATTGGTGCTATATTCTGGGCTCTCTTGTCATTCCTTATTAACCTCTTGGCATCAGCCGCTGTATCATTACTTCTCTCGTCGATCCAACGCTATTGAATTTGTCCTTAAGGCCATATTGAGTTGGTGCCGACGAAATCTTTCCTCGAGAGTTGGCATGAGAACTGCTTAAAACAAAGCGGAAAGATTTCAAAGTCATTGTTAATATGCTCTTGCTCTTGAACCGACATCAGGGACAATTGAGTCTCAAGTGGTGAAGTTGGAGCTAGGATCTTGTTCGGAGGTGAGTGACTTGGTTCTTACAGGGGCACATTGAGTGGATTGACAAGGTTAGTAGGACCAACAATTCTTATGTGTCAGCCATCAGAACCTGTGGATTTGATACATCCCTCTTCCTGTCGAAGGTTAGAACTTGGAACTTTCTTTCTTCATAGAATATTGGAACTTGAACTTACTAGGTTGGACGACTTGTGCATTAAGAACTCTATGGAAATAAAAATCGTAGACCGTGCTCAATAAATGAAATCTGAACTTTGACATAAATAAAATAGGGAAATTTTATATGGCAGCATTCACGAAGTTGCTAAGTCAATCCAGAATAAGATTCAAAGTACCGAGCGCATTCAACTCGTGACTAATTCTATCAGGATAAGATTCAAAGTACCGAACACATCCAACTTTCTTCCAGAGTCTTCTCTCTGGCTTCCTCGTCCATCAAGAAGATAAGTTCTAGGCTTCCGGCCCTATCCCAACCTGCCATTTGTCAAGATGGACTTGTTTATGTTATTTAGTCAACAGACTAAAATTCCCACGGTCGTCCATAAAGGACCAAGCATCGTGTTTCCAGGTGTGTCCAATTCCCACTGTGAAAGGAACTTTCTTGCCTTCTCTCCGTCAATCTCTTCTCTCTTTCCTTCTTCTCCAATCTCACCCTTATATATCTTCCTACCTGTTTCTCTTGTTCTTCCAGACAAAAAAGTTCCAAGCGTTGTACCATCTCATAGATCAAAGAACATTCCTTTCAGTATCGGAAAGTTAGCTGCTTTCGAAATAATGATGATGTCTTTATTTAGCTCATTTGATGCTCTCTGCGCAGAGTTCACTTATGGCAAGAAGCTGAGCCTTTCCTTGGATTCAGGAAGTACTACTGCTTCTATTCCATCGAAAGATGGAGCTGCGGTTGTTGACTCCTCCATTAGGAAGTCAAGTCCATCCGATCGGAATAACAAACCATCCCCTTGTGCTTCACAGTCTAAAAGATCGTCGATGAAACCAAGGTTTGCACCTGAGTTGGATGGCGTCAACTGTTTCGAGACAATAGTTCGATATTGACAAAATCTCTGCATATGATTTTAGAGTTTCTGTAATTGTAAATGAGGGTCGTTTGTATTAACATCGACTCATCTTATAGACTTTTAATTGTTTTGTATTCATTTTCGACTCATCTTATAGACTTTTGATTGTTTTGTATTCATTTTCGACTCATCTTATAGACTTTTAATTGTTTTGTATTCATTTCCTATTTATATGTAGATATGATGAGATAGTTTGGACAATATATGATCAGAATTGTTTTCCAATTTGAAGAAGTAGAAACTGTGGAAGCTCCCAATTCATTAAAACAAACTCTCTTTTCCTCAACCGGATAGGACAGGGTTATCAAATCTTCATTGGACGAACTCTTTAAGTTAACAAACCTTCATGAACAGCTTTAATCTTTTGATTCGTAGACCACAGGATTGGATTTTGATATAGTTAAGAAGGTAAGGTGACAAACTATTATTTATGATTCTTTCAATTCTGGATCCTCAAGTTAAAGTTGTCGACTTCTTAAATATTAAATTATCAAATCAGCCACCTTTTCCTCATTTTCTTGAAGCCATTCCTTAAGGTTTCTTCTTTTAAGCCCATTCTTTACCTTGCTTCGTCGCCAAGCCACTCATGTTCCTTTGCCCATGTTTCTGGAAAAACATAGAAAGGAGAAAAGATCATGTTCTAGTTAAAAACCAAGTTTGCGTCTTTAGAGCAAGATTAGAACTTTCAGGACGCAATGTCCACTGGACTTGTGTTAATGACAGTGCCTGCTATTGCTTCTGCAGTAAGGATTTGTTTCTTTGACGGGGGTTATTCAAAAGCTCGGGTAAGTACAGAATCTAGACTCTACAATTTCCAGGAACATGCCTGTATACGTACTTCTAGTTCTTGGTTCTTTATTGAAGAACCTGTATGGTAGATGTAAGTTTGTATCAACCTGAAGTGTTTTCGAGGAGATGGGAGATGGAGCCAGAGCAGCTGGTGGGAGTACAGTGGCCAAATTAATGGCAGAGGTGCCAAAGTTAGCGCCACAATTCGATGGACTGAACTGTTTTGAAACCTTAGTGGGTCATTGATTCTGCTAAGCTTTTTTACTCACTGAAATGCTGGCTATGCAGGAGTTTCCATACAAGCCTGCCTAATAGCCAAAGATTGATGATTTACGGTAATTATTTGTAGTTAGAATGCAAATTATCATGCTCTTTCATGGGCATTCTTAAGGGCTTACTTTTTGATAGCCTGAAGAGATTTTTCACTTCCACACATTTATGACATTGTTCTACAGAATTAAACTTCAGATTTCCTCATGGCAGAAGCAGTTTTGACTTGAAACTTGATAGGGATGATTTATTTTTTCAGTCTCATTCACAGAATTCTAATTTCTTGGGAAAAAGAGAGAAAGAAAGCTATGAGCTTTCGTCCTTGGCAGATATATTTATCTATAATCTGGTGAAGTACATGTTACTTTTCTTCTTGATATATCAGAAGGGAAAGAAAAAAAAAAGGAGAAGAGAGAATCCTGATCTGTAAACTCCACGGAAGCAATAAGCACATTTTATCAGAAATAGTATATTTCTAGTACTAGTGATTGTTCTCCAAGAAACTTGATGCTCATCCAGTTCTAGTGACGTGAGGCTTACAATGTGCAAAGCGAAAGAAAAACAAAAACTACAGACCCAGTAATCAGCCAGCTGGATTCTATGACCTTACTAGAAGAACATAACTCCTTTCATTTCAATACTGGACTTGGGATTTAGAAGCAAGACACTGCAAAATGTTTGAGACTGAGGATGTGCAGAATCTTAATAACGAATTTGCTACTGATATAACATATCAGAAAAGGAAAAATGAACTGCAACACTTGTTCCCTACAGTTAAGATGAGCGTGAAGGTTTCAATTCGACAATGCATTCAATCAATATTTACATAAATTGACAAGGATCAACTTGGTAAGACAAGCAGTAATAATGCAGACCCAACAGATATAGGGACATTGACTTTTTATGCTTTCTCACAATCATGCAGGAAGTTCATGCGTATATCTGTGAAATTTTGCATCTACTGAATGCTATACAAAGATCAATTCTTAATGTTATTGAAAATGGAGTAAATAAAGGTATAGATTTGAGAACCTCCAATCCAACGATGCAAAATTATAGCTTTAAGGCCCACAATCACACTTGTAATCTCTTTCCTGGATTAGCAAACCTTCTAGCTATACCAAATATAAATGCCTTGGGCAGGAAACCTTGATCAATAGTACAAGCAAGAATGATAGCTCCACCGATAATTAAGAACTTCGGGATGTTCCTACCCAAAGGTTTTTTGGGTGCAGCTGCTACTTCAGTTTCTGGAAAATCCTCAACATCTCTCAAGACCCTCAAAAGCTCTGGACTTATTTTGGTAGTCACCTGAGCCATAAAGCCTGGTCGAGAGAGTAATGCTCCGGATGCTCTTTCTTTCTGGTAAGCACGTAAGCCAGGCTCAAGCTTCTTCACTGTTCCCCACATCCCAAGTCGTACTCCAAGCTTTGCAATCTCCCATGGGATGCCCATATCCTCATGGTGGAAAAACAGTACCTCACATGCAGTTAGCCTTCCATCACCTCTTCTTGATTCAACTGGCCAATTTGATGGAAACAAAATGAAGTCTTACTTATATTATCTATGTGTGCTGTGCAAATGGATTAAACTAGTCATAAAACTCATCAGGCACAATGTAAAGTAAGAATTTGAAAACATTCTTCAGTCATCATGCACAAAAAGATGTAGCCTACCTGCTCGAATAAACCAACTTGAGTAGTACATATCAACACGTTTTGGCTTGTTACGCCTTGGTATAGAAGGCCAAGGCACTCCCTGGAACATTATAGGATAATCAAAAATATTGAAGCTGAAAACCAAAATCTAAACGATGGTAACTCTGAAAATGGCATGAACACGATCCAAGCCATAGAATGAAGGCAGGACATTTCTCATTGAGAGATAGATGTTATCTGCCATCCGAATTCTTCGTGTTCTTCACCTGGAACATTTTCTTTCTTGTTCCTTGTCAATGATGATTATATCTGATCACATTCAATCCTATTTTACAAATAACTTCAGGTCTATAATGGAAATTTTGAGCCACTCAAATCTAGCAGTCCATCTAGAACCTGTCTAGTCCTTAATATTCAAATAACATGAACCTGAAAGTAATTTGTCCCTGATTCTGCTGAATGGACATTTTTATCTCATCAGTCTTCAGCTCTATCTGTTGTCTATGTTAACTTAAATATGAAATTGTAAGTCAAATAACTCCTTCACTTGACTCTTCTATCCCAATTTCATGATAAAATCCATTTCCATATTTGCTGCTTCAAAGAGAGAGATACAAACCGAGTAAACATATGTGAAATATATACTTGCAGCTGCAAAAAAGTATAAGCTATGTGAATTTCTTGTTTTATACCTTTGTAATACAGTAATAAGATCTTTCAGAATCCCAAATTCGTCGACCTATTATATATTCCCTGTCGCTGCAGAAAAAGGGAAACTGTAAAACAAAGTATTAGAAGAAAGTATCACATGAATATAACAGAAGGATTGACAAGCAACAATCAGATTGTATAGAGGAAACACTCACTTTTCTTATCCACTGCACAACCATGGTCCCTGTTACAGGGCACTGATCTATAGTAGCAGAATAAGCAAGCATGTCATCCCACCTGGGTCGAAGTTCGTCATCCCAAAAGAAATCTCTCAAAATCTCCGGTGAAGCATCCTCAAAGACAGTTCGACTTCGGTATTGAGGAGGACCAGACTAACAAGCCATCAAAACATCAACTGGTGCACAACACTGACCTATACTAAACTCGAAATGTACCTATGCTATGATTATTTTGAGCACTTAGTATAATGGCTGATCCATCTAAACACAGTAGAAATATCTACCTTAGGTTCCCTTCGCCATGCTTGGTAAACAATACTTGGATTGGAACGATCCATCATCTGCATCCAAGTAGGACCTCCATCTTTGACTTCAACGAGCTGATATAAATGTTTCAAATCCTCCTCCGTCACAAGATGGGCAACTTCAGAACATTCTTCTTTCAGCTGCGATGTACTGGTAGAAATGGTTGTAAATCAACAAAAAGCTAGTCAATCCGATATATATAATCATTTAATCCCTTAAGAGTTATCAATTACTTAAAGTTCAAATGAAGAACTTGGTGTCTTTCAGTTTTAACATGAGAGAGACGCATAGACCTAATCAATTCATTAAAAAAAAAACTACTTTCTCGTTTAGAACCCAAATGGTTAGAAGATGAATTAGCAAGTATACAAGCTAGTACCTGCAATCTTCATATTCATTTGGCTGAACAAAAGGTTGCTTCTTCTCCATGGAATTCTCAAAAAGCCATGTTTGGCAGTTTGGTGACCTTGCCAGTGGTGAGTTCAAGCAGGGAGCAAACGCGAAACCCTTCAACGATGACGAAGAATCCAATAACTTGGAAATACAAGATGCTAACTTGTCTCTCTTGGAATCCACCCAATTGGGTTTCCATGCCCATCCAACAGTTACCCCAACGAGGAAAGCAACACATACGGAACATAAAAAGATCACCATCTTTGTACAAAATCCAACCAATGACTGGTTCTCCACAAGCTCATACACAGGTTCAGTCAAAGCAATTCCTATCAAAACTTCATATAAACATCAAAACCCAGAAAGGAAATGAGAAAAAGTGGTCATCCCAACATTAAAGTTGGGATTTTTCCGGTCATTGGAGGAAAAAGAAAACGTCTTCTGTATACTCGTATATGTATATATTTCAATATCAGGAACGAAGATAAACAAAAATGAATTCTTGAGGAAGAGGAGAGGCGAGAATAAACCGGGAATGAAAATCACGTGAATTTCTGAGAATAGAGAGTGATGGGTTAGTGTTGTCTTGGTGCGAATACGTTTGGTTACGGTAAGGAAGATGAATGATGGAGACACGAGGGGTGAGGAAGAGCGGCAGTTGTGGACAAGAAAAGATTGGGTTTTCATGTGACCATCTGTGTGTTTTGGTGGCTGAGAAACATGTAAAAATGTTATAATGGAAAGTGGTCACGCACGAACAAGTAGAAGATAAGAACAGAATCCGTCAGAATTGGCAGAGACGACAAAGAGGAAATGAAAATGGCGACAAGTTACGAACTTGATTCCCACAATTCTTTGTAACTTCATTTTAAGGGCATGGACAATATAAATTACAATGACTTTGGTTTTCTCGATTCTCTTCTTTGTCGTACCGTTTTGATCCACACTAAGATAAGATGTGATGCGGCGACAAGTCCAGCAACCATTGTCTCCTGCCATCTCAATTAAGCTCGTGTCTTGTGATCATTGGAAGTAGGAAAAGGACATGAATTCTCTTAGTTGTTGAGCGTTTCGAAACTTGAAATTTAACAAAGCAACATTGCTTTGGCTTTAACTCAAAGCATCTTAGACATTAGATTAGAGTAACACCCAAAATATAGGTAAGAGAGATATGTTTGTTTAGTGAAATTTGTTCTTTTTGTTGGAATTTCATGCTATTCAATTTGTTGGAATTTCGTAACTTTGAGGTTGATGTTATTGTTAGGAAGGCTTGGGTGACTTTCTTATCTACCAAATCTTCATTGGTACATATAATTTCTTTTTTAATGTCAAAAGATGATGTAACGCAACAACTGAGACAAATAAAAAGCATATTTGGTAATAAATTAGACCCAATTTGGGTTATATTTTTTATTTAATTTCAACTTTAATAATTCAAAAAAAATAATTCAAAATTAAATTAATTTAAAGGCTAAATGACAACTTTTTAGTTAAATTGATTCAAAGTTGACTTAACTCTTAAATATGAATTTAATTTATAATTTTGTCTATTAAAACAAGGGTGAATCTTATTATTTATTTAATGTCAAAAGGCAATATAAAATAGACCAGAGAAAAGTAAATTTGATAATAAGTTAGATCATATGGTTTTTTTATTTGATCCGAACTTAATTCTAATAATTTCAAATCTAATTAATTAAAGAATTAAAATTATAATATTTTACTCAAATTAACTCAAGATTAATTCGACAATTAAACTAACTTAAACTAATTTTACCATTCATAATAGAAAGCACAAAACAAGCCAATAATAGCTGGAGATAAATTTAGGATAATAATAATTAATAGGGTCAATTACCAAAAAATGTCAAAACTTTTGTCAATTTTTTAATTATAGCGTGAATTTTAAAAAGTAATAATAAAATATCAAAACTTAAAAAAAAAATTATTCCTAACATGAACTTCAAAAAATAGTAATAAAATGTTCAAACTTTTAAATTTTTTCAATTCCAGCCCAACATTAGTATTTCTGTTAAGTTTGATGACGTGACTTGCTACATGTTTTAGAAACCTTAACTATTAATCCACATTAGCCAAAATTAACACAACAAATGAAGATTAATAAAACTACGTCATTTAATCGCATAATTAAAACAACGTCGTTGTTTAAAAATTACCTAAATTAGATTACGCTTTGATTTCAATTTTTTCTTCGTTTTTAGTTTGTTCTCTTGACGTCCTCACCTTTCAACTTTCATATTACGTAACCCCGATGCCCTCACACTAAAGGCATCAGGAGAACAGACTAAAAATGAAAAGCTTTCAGGTGCAGTATGCTGTAATGTGAGAGTAGTCTGAGGCGTCAAAATAATAAACAAAAAATAAAAGGCTAAAGGCATCGGGAGAACAATAAATAATGTTGCTATAATTGAAGAAAATTGAAAGTTTGAGCATTTTATTGTCAATTTTTAAAGTTTGGGTTAAAATTGAAAAGAATTGAAAGTTTGAGTATTTTATTGCTACTTTTTAAATTTCAGGCTATAATTAAAAATTTGATGAAAGTTTTGTTTTTTTAGTAATGAACTTTAATTAATAATACATACATATACATACATACATACATAGATATATATGTATATGTATGTATATATGTATGTATGTATTTGAAGTTATATTGTTGATAATCATTATAGAGGCAATAGTTTAATATCTTACTTTTGAGGAATCCTCTATACCCTCTGTTTAGTAGAAAAATGAAACTCATTTTTTAATAGTGACTTTTTTTAATACATATTTTTAATA
>JANZXV010000001.1:20618-33712 GCA_027576455.1 Erythroxylum roigii | reverse complement strand
GAGGGTAACCTTATTACATGCACAACTTCATCATTGGGATTCTATCCCTCATGACTTAATTCCTATTTTACGTTCTGAACAATCTATGTGCGATGTTCCTAATAGGGAAAGACTAATAGGATCTGGGTGTACTGGGTAAGCCTGTTGGCTTGCTGATAGGGAAAGACTAATAGGATCTGGGTGTACTGGGTAAGCCTGTTGGCTTGGGTTAGTTGTTAGCCTTTCTCGGTAGGGTACTCTTATGTTTTTGGTCCAAAAAAAAATAATTAATTAACTTAAGTTATGTTGATGCAAACTGCTCGGTATCACGCTCACTAGTGTGAGAAAAAAAGCAAAAGCTAAGCCTGTTACAATCCCTATCTCTTCCTCTCTAATACTCCCACAGTCCCACTCAAACAAACAATGTCTCCTCCAGGTCCCGTTGTTGAAGCTGAGAACGTTGCTGCCACCGCCGACAAGCTTCCTTCAACAGAGGAGCCCAAGTGCACGCCGCAGGAACAAGAGCCTGTTGTCGTTGAGGATGTGAAGGAAGACGAGGACGGCGACGAAGACGATGACGACGATGACGAGGAGGAGGAGAAGGAAGATGGCTCTCCAGGTCTCGATTGCTTTAAAGATAACAACTTTTTCATCCCTATTTTAATGGGTTTTACTTCGTCGTCTACCATTTATTTCGGTTCAATGAAAATTTTGTTTCTTCTTGTTGTGACTTGTGATGTATTATATATGTATTATATATGCCATATGATGACTGTAGGAGAGATGAGAATGAACAATCATACGGGAAGCTATGCAAGTTTATGCAGTAACCTCTGTTGCTTTGTTTGTGGAAATTGAGCAGAATGGTGGCTGAATTTGGCGCTCTTGCTCACTCTTTCATATGTTTGTGTGTGCCTAAAAGTTACTTCCTCACAAGTTGTTACTTTTACTCACTATCACAATCCGTTTTGAAGATTATCTTAGATTGGTTAACTTCGAAATTGATTTCTAATGATCCCAATGATGAATTTAGGCAATTTCAGTTCTAATTTCCAAACTGTAAAAGCCGTTCACTTAGCTGGATGTTCTTGTCCTTAACAATAATGGTATTATAGTCCTGATCTTACAGAGTTTTTATGTGGTTTCAAGCCTGGTTATATGTATTTTGTAGTTCTGTGAAGTCATTCGTTTAGAGAGTGGGTTGCAGGTACAAATGGCGGATCAAAGCAGAGCAGAAGTGAAAAGAAGAGTCGCAAGGCAATGTTAAAGCTCGGCATGAAGCCTGTTAGTGGTGTCAGCAGGGTTACGATAAAAAGAACTAAGAATGTGAGCTTCTGTCTGAATTTCTCTTCTTGTTGATCTGCCTTCGTGTTTAGTCTTCATTTAACCAAAATAAAAGAAAGAACTTTGATGTTTCAGATACTGTTTTTCATCTCAAAACCTGATGTCTTCAAGAGCCCAAATTCTGAGACCTACGTCATATTTGGCGAGGCTAAGATTGAGGATTTGAGCTCTCAATTGCAAGCTCAGGCTGCCCAGCAGTTTAGGATGCCAGACATGGCATCAGTCATACCCAAAGCTGATATGTCTGCTGCAGCTACTGCAGCACAGGCTGATGAAGAGGAGGAAGAAGTGGATGAGAAGGGGGTTGAGCCTCGGGACATCGATCTGGTAATGACACAGGCAGGGGTGTCGAGGAGCAAGGCTGTCAAGGCTCTTAAGACTCACAATGGGGACATTGTTAGCGCCATCATGGAGCTTACTACTTAGATGGTCCTCATATGTCACTCTGCAATCTTTTGTTTCTGCTCATGAGTTCTTGGGGTATTTATTTGGTTTTGCAGTCAATTTGTTCACCGCTTAACAGGTGGCTGAATTGTTCTTGGAAAATTTTCCCCTCAATTAGACTTGATAATTTTTATTTTGCAATGGTGTTTCCCGAGGACTAAGGACCAAGCAATGTCTCTTTAGTTTTGACATCCTAAGTTATGCTCGACACATTAACATACTATCCAAACGATGTCCAATCAATTTGCAATTGTCACGCTCATCGTTAGTAGGTCATGATATAGGCCTAAACATGTAAAAGGTAAATGTCTTCTCCTCTTAAAAACACCACATATACGTGTATGTAAAAGTTGGGATGGCATGGATCAGCTAGTTTTTTTGATTTTTTTTTTAAAATTAAAAATATAGAATAACGCAATGTTTTAAATTAGGTTCGAGTTTAAGCTGCTTAAACTTAAATCTTAACTTATCCAAAGTGTAACTATTCTAAATAAAGCGATGTTATTTTGTTTAGAATAATTGAATCTCGAGTCAGTCTGAACCTAGGCTTAACTTATTAGTCAATCCATTAAAAATAACTAAATTTAAGTCTACGATTCAATAATTACCATTCCTGTGTAAAAGTCCGTCAAACCCTGATTTGCACTCCCAGGCGTTTATTCTTGATGAAAACAATACATGAATAACAATAAAGATGCATTACATACATGAAAATAGTTTTGATATATAATAAAATCCAAATTATCAAAATTTCTTGACCGGCGCTCTGTATGATTATGATCTTATTCAATGTTTACATTTATACTTCAGACAAACAAGCAGCTGGACTGTCCACTTGCCTGCGCAGTGTCAAGCTAAAGCTATGGTATAAAGAAGAGGCAGATGAGGATTATCTTAAGAAGCAATAACATAGATCAACCTCAATTGCTAGGGCCTTCTATTTGCACATTTAACCACAACAAGGTGATGAGATATTCAGCGAAACGACCAGGAAAGAAGAAAGTCGAACATATTTACAAACTTAAAAAAGCTTTTTACATGATCAAATTACAGCCAGTTTCAAAATAAAAGCAAAGCAAGTGCTGTCCATAAGAGATTCTTGTGAATGAACTGTCAAAGCAGCACTAAGCTTCAAAATAAACTTCTTAGTCCGGTGGTAGAAACAAGGAGATGATCGGAATGTACGAATATGACATATTTACACAGAATTTCAAGGATAATAACTGCAACATTTGACAGTCACCGCAGAGCAAAGCCATCAGCAGCTGATTAATTACGCCCCACCGTCTTGCATCTTACAGCTGGACATATCCTAATTAGTTCCACTTCATCAAGTACCATAGCTATCTACTTCTTGCAGCTCATGCTTCAATTTCAACGGTCTCCCAGCTCCTCTTCGCTTACATGTTCCCAATCTGAAGAAGAGCTGTCATACCAACTTGCAAGAGGCTGTTCCACAATCCTACTTATCAGTTGTGTTCCAGAATCATCATCAAAAAAATGGAATTCACTCATAGTAGATACCTCTGCAGAAGATTTACCAGTGAGATTTTGCACGACAGGTTTGACATTCTGTTCCAACTTTTTACCCTCCAATTCACCCTTGCTGGCTGGTGAATTCCTACTCAGAACGGGCTGATATTCTTCCCTATTTATGCTATCTGAGTAATCATCCCGAAGTCTCAGAGCATGGAATCTGGCCATTACGGAAGCTTCAACATCATCTTTAAGCATCGATTTACTTGACATGGCTGTCTCTTGTAAGGATATAATTGGTTTTTCACTGATGTTTACTTCCTGGACCGAACTTTCAGCTTTGTTCAAAGCAGCAGTAACCTCAGAACTTGAGAATCCTTCCGAATCACTTTCGTCAACCAGTGATTTCAAAAATTGATATGTGGCCATATCATCATCTACGTGGCTGTTTGTTCTCAAGGTATACAAATTTGAAAATAACATATTTGGGACTGGACTGCCCTTAGTATCAGCTGCTACGGGGTTATCTGTGCAATGTCCAGCTGTAGCATTTGACCTTGGTAGGCTCATCACGACAGTATTACTATCTGGAACAATTATGACAGCAGAAGAAAAATCTTTAAGTATGACATTCAGGTAAACAAAATCACAATGATCAAATGTTATAGCTGGCAATACAGGCGAAGATTTTACCATTTGTTTTCTGTGAGCTGCATTTGGCCATCTCAGCTTTCATACGATTAAAACGAGCCATGTAGTTAAGTGAACACAACGAAGCTTCCGCCTCAAGCCATAGATTCCTATACAATAGAACTTGGGGCTGTGGTTCCTCTTCAACTGGTAGATTCTCACTAAGGATTTTCTTTATAGCCTGCACATATTGCCATTTGTAACAAAGAAGTTTAGTATTCTTCATATAATTTTTTTTTTCTATTTTTGTGCCAAGAAAGGCCATAGGTGATATGCATCTTTAAACAAAGATGAAGTATATAAAAGGAAAGAAGTACCTCGGTCATGTTATCCTCATGCACCTTTCCTGCGGCAACCCTCACAGTTTGAGCGTTCTCATCTTCCTTCACAGGGGTTACATCATTCTCCTTTTCAGAAACCTGCTCACAATCAAGTTGGCCCTGAAATTTACACCATCAATTTTAAGGACTATGGGCCCATATTTTGTTGTAATCTGAATAATATTATCTAAATCAGTCAATAAATACCAACATATTCGTTGGATTAGAAAATATTCTTGTAAAATGTTCCAGATGAAATATTCCTTTGGAATATTCTGGCTTCGTTCTAGGCTGTACATACAGGAGTGTAGCTGTGTAGGCTTTAATCAAGGCTGTAAATATTGAAAAATTTATAGCTATAATCTTCTAGTTATATTTTTCTAATTTAGATATCTTATGTAATGTAACAACTTTTCCTGTTCCTATCAATTTACATGGTATCAGAGCCAGCCTATCTTTTCTAAACAAGAAACCCTAGTTTTCTTTTTCCCTCTTCCTTACCACGTCTGACATTACATCAGATGGTATACCCTCCTGTTCATCCATCAACCTCTCCTGAAATGAAGGATTCTGTCAACAAGAAAAACAATCCTCATGATTTATCTTTAGATTCACATTCAGTTCTGATTACTACTATCAGGCTGAATGGAGACAATTTTTTGCGCTGATCTCAATCTGTGTGTACGTACATCTAAGACAGAAAAGATCAGGTATTTAACGGGTGATAAGAAGGAAGCCAGACTTGAATGATCCTGCCTATCCAATTTGGGGTGCACAAAACGCCATGGTTAGTAAATTCTTTAGAGGACACCATTTCCAATTATATGTGTTATCACACAGCAAAGGAACTATGGGATAATAATAATTTAATGTATTCTAACTTGGGAAACCACTCCCAAATAAAGGATTTCTTACATATGGGATTTGTGAAGCTATGTCGATCAAGAAATTACTAGAAGACCTAAAGTTTCTTGTATTGCTTCCTATGAGAGCTTGTTGTGATAACAAAGCTGTTATTTCAATTGATCATAATCGAGTGCTTCATGATCAGACTAAAATATTGAAATTAATAGGTACTTTATCAAAGAGAGACTTGAAATTGGCTAATTTGTGTTCCCTACGTTCCTACCTTTCAAAAAGTGGCCAATGTACTCACCAAAGCTCTGCTGAAAAAACAATTTGACGTTCTAATAAAAAAGCTGGCAATGGAAAATATAGAAAGAATTATAGCTATAATCTCCAAGTTATAATTTCCTAATTTAGATACCTAGCTAAGAATATGTTAGGACTCTATCCCCAGAATACTTGAGTTGTACTATATTAATGCAGTATAATTGTGACGTATATATATCACTACAGTATAGGAATATAGTATTCCTCCCTAACCAGAGCAGATTTGCTCCTCAGAAGGTATGAATCCTTCTGTCACTCTCTTCCCTCAATTTTCTGCCTACCTCTCTCCCTTCTCTGCCTACCCCTTTATAAACCCCCCTCTCTAGGTACATTCTGTTATGCCTAACTAATTAGCCCCCTCTCTGGAATAATTCTCTCTCTCTCTCCCGAAGATCCTAACAGAATACTTGTAAAAACATCATGCAATATAACAAATTATCTTGTTTATATCAATTTATAATATTATACAAGAATGTATTGGTACAAAGAACATAATGATTATTGCTTTCCGACTTGAACTAATATGATGTTACGGATTCAAGTGTCATAAATCAAAGTTGCAAGTTGTTTTAAATGCTATCTCAATTACAACAGCTAAAATAAGATACTTTTCTAGCTTGGTGTCCTATGTTGTGTATGTGCAGTAATATTATTTAAATACTTTATTCAGAATATGGTCAGCCTCACTTATTACTTGATAAGGCTTAAAGGTTCTTCTGCCATCATTTGAAACATCTTTCTATTGCTTTCCTTCCTTCAAACAACACATATAGTTGCAGACTGAAAGAAAAATTGTAGTTGGTGTTTTATAATGAGAAACTCATTGTAATTAGTGGCCTAAGAATGAATTTAATGGTCATGTATCAAGAAGTCAGGTACATCTAGAGAGAAAAAGATTGAGATTGTAACGGTCTAGGGAAGCGAACGACTTCCATAATTATGTGACCTACACCTTCCAGCTTATTAGAAGTTTATAAAATTTATTTTGCTCTTTCCATGCCTAATTCAAATGTATTTGAAATCCCAAAACCAATTTTTCTTTAAATTTCAGCATTCAATGACCCTAAAGGCTAAAGCAGCTTCCCTATCTACCAAAGGAAGTAAGAATGAGTGCTGGTATAAAATATTGTATACCTGTTGGAGGGTAGATACCTTTTCATCAAACTGTGAAATACTTCGACTGTTTACCAATGGGACCTGTCCCGAAGTCATTCTCTGTCCAGTCTTTGATATGCAAGAACCTAGATTGTTGATTGCATCTTTAAGAAGGAGAATATCTTCAACCTTCAATTTTAATGCATTGCTTGAACATTGAAATAGGAGCATTTCTGAGAGATTATGCATTGTTTTAACCAGATTTTGAACATACACCTCGGATGTTGAGTCAACATCATGAGATTTGATCAACCTAGTCGGAGCGTCTTCAGCTGAAGCTGGAGAAGACGTGGTATCTTTTGCAATATTAGATGCCATACGTGATGAAACATCATTGTCATTGGGTTTTATCCCCATATCCACAAAAGCATTGCCCGGTGAAAAATTTTCCCTCAGTGTACATTTCTCTCCTTCATGATCTTGCGCCTCAGTATGAAGACCTTGATGACCAGAACTGCCTATTGATTTGTTTGAAAGGGTGCATTCTTTCCTTGATCCAGCTAGATCATCAAAAATTTGAACCCCATGGCAATAGGTACAGTTTGGAAGATGGTTCCCAGATCCTGTGTGAATGTCAATTACTTGTTTGAATAATGTATCAGCAACTGAAGGCCTCTTTGGTGAAGGAATAAGATAATTTTCTGGATTATCACAGTTAAGCGTACTTTCACTTGATTTTTCAAACGTTACTTTTGCTGTATCTAATTTTCTCATAATTTGAAGAGGTTGAGTTTGAGCACCTTCAAATGGAGATAAACTGGAAGGCAAGGCCCCTTTCCAGCACGGCGAATCCACAGCAGGATTATAGTGGTCCACACTCTCAGGGGAGTTTTTCACAGAACCAATGACTTCATTGTTAATTGCCAAATTCAAGGAATCCAAGTGAATATTGTGTGATTGAGAGCTGGGTTTTTCTTCAAATAAATGATCCAATGTGGCCCTGAACGCATTTTTGTTGCAAGTAATCCATTCATCATTTGTTGAGGAAAATTCTGCTAATGGATGATCATTTTGTTCCAGGTGAAACACAGGGTTAATACCATAAAGAACATTGTCTTCAGAGCTTTTAGATAAATGAAGTTCCTTCAGCGTAGATGGATTGTTGACAGCAATATCCTTATTCTCCTGACCCTTTCCAGTTCCAATATTAGGATAGATACTTTGAACTGGTGGTGTAACCACAAAAGCAGAGGGAGACTGCAGCAACAGTCCACTGCCATTTGAATTAGTGTTAGACATTGTTGAGTATTGGTCATATGACCCGCCACTTAGTATTTCATAGAACCTGGAATTGACTGATTTTGTGGATGGCATCTGAGGATAAACTTCAGGAACAACTGCAGAAGATTCCCAGGTTGAAAATGTAGAGTAACTGGGAGGAGTGACGCTGACATTGTCGCCTAAAATGGAGTCATAATCTAAATGAGCTGTTGCAGGTTCAATGTGTATTTGGCTACCAATCATATCAATGCCATGTAGAGTCTCTTCCAATGTGCCTGTGCCCATGGAAGAATGAAATCCTGAAATACAAAGATATAAATTAGAACAAAATACATAGGCCATTATCCTGGTAAGACTGGTCAACTAACATTTGCTTACTCATTCTTCAAACTTCATAAGTCCAAATCTTAAAGCTAAAATCAAGGAAAGAATATGTTGAGAACTAGCTAATAAAAAGCAATAATAGTCCATGCTAAGGGTGAAATATCCTGTCTAAAGGCATCATGAGATTGGGACAAACACCACTCTTACACCTTAAAACTATTGTTTTCTGTCCAATACTTTCAAGATTTTCATGTAAAATAGCTTCTATAAAATAAGAATAAGATTCTTCACCAAAAGAATAGAAGTTTAAAGATCAGTAGCATGACAAAGAGGTTTATTTCCGAATCACCAACTAACAACGCAGAACTAATGGGGAACAAAAGAAATGAATTCCACTATGTCACTTATAAAAATCAAATCTTGTGTAAATTGATTATTCCTTTAAAATAGGTGTAAATTCAATTAGGATGGACCTCATGCACAAACTTGTATCATCCATAAAATACAAGTGTAATGTCATGTGGAAACGGTAAACTGGGAGAGAGATTTAAGGCACCTGGGTTCCCGTTATTGTCAATAGAGTAAAAATTGGCATCAGTTAGCACAGCTTCATTCTGCTTCCAATCTGGAAAACCCTCCCAAAAGTAACCCCAGTTAGATTTGTGCTTGAAAGCAGGCAGGCTTTGACTGTAGTCATCGGCAATGGATCCACTGGATGTTGTAACCTGAGAAGTAGACAACAAATCGTAGCCAAATTGATGGGGAAGGGCATAATCACCGATGGTAGAGGAGCCATAGGAAAGGTAATACGGATTGGAATCAACATGAGTAGTGGGGTTATGGGCATACGCAATAGCATCAGTTGGAGCGGAAGAAAAAGGGTCCACATCATAAGGGATTGAAGATGAGTATGAATATGGAGTGGATGAAGTGAAGAAATTCGGCTGGTGAGAGTTGAGGGAATGGGGAGGGTGAGGATGAGGATTAGCATTAGGATTGGAGGTGGTGACAGAGTATGATGAATCAGCATAGCGAGTAATAATAGGTGTGACAGATGAGTCATCAACAGGTTTCAAATTCGGATGGTGAGAGTCAAAGCAATTGGGAGGATGAGGGTCAGGATCAGAATTTGGATTGGAGTTGTTGACAGAATTTGATGTATTAGTAACACGAACAACAACAGGATTGAAATTCGGACGGTGAGAATCGAGGAAATTTGAAGGATTCGGATTAGGATTGGAGGTGTTGACAGAATACGATGAACCAGAGTAGTGAATGACATTAGGTTTGAGAGAGGAGGTATCGACAGAGAAAGGTGGAGCTAAGGCAGACAAGTTTGAAGAGGAAGACGAAGATCCTCCTCCATTGGCGCAATACCCATTCGTACCCATAGTCATCATCTCACCAATTCAATTCCTGTCCCCTTCAACAACAACAACAGCAGCAGCCGCCTGCCTGCCTGCCTGCCTGCCTGATTAATTAAAATTTACACAATCAAGCTAATCGATTCACCAAAAACAACGAAACAACCTCACCAAAAAGAATCTGACACCAAAGATAGAAACTTCAACCGAATTTCATAGGAAACAACATCAGAATACGAACTTTTTTGGCTTAAAGAAACAAAAATGAAGTAGATTTACCAGATGAGAGGAAAAGACGATCGCTGAAGAGAGGAAGCAGTAACCAACACGCTAACACGCGCACAGACACAGTGTCTTTGGTCTTTGTTTATTTATGCGGAAATTAATGAGATATTTATTTCCCCAAAAAATATATAATACACACACATACAATACAACATAAAGAAGAAATTACAAAAATGATTTAAATACATAACAAATTTTTTAAAAAGGACCTTTTTTTACGCCATATTAGAAAAGGAGGCCCACACGTTTTGCATTTATTATTTCGTATAGACTACGTCCTCCAAAACCTATTTTATTCTTTTTGTTTTCTTCAAAAAATAATTAATTAACTAAGATTTGACTTACCTATAAATACAAATTACTTATAGTAATGAAAATTCACTAAATTCTACTTAATAATAGATTTTTATGAATATTGATTCACATATTTATTATTTTTAAATATTTGTATATTAATTTATAAGTTACTTAGCTTTTTTTTTAAATATATCTTTCGTTTAACCAACATAAGGTACTAATAACCAAAGTACGGATATATAACCCAGGCCAAAAAGTCTACTCAATTACTCAAACTAAAGTCTTGCGTTAGGATTGGAAACATCGTAATCAAGTGCATTACCAAGAAAATAAGGAATAGAACTCGAGAACATTAGATTAGGATAAAACATGGCCACCCTCGCGAGAGAACGAGCAACCATATTATCTAATCTTGAAATTCAGTCACATTTTTTGTTAGAATTATCTAACACATCCTTCAAAAGTTAGCTTAAAAAGGAGAGATTTGTACATTATTATAAATTCTTGAATACCTGAATAGATGATAACGTGCCAATTTCAGTGACATATGATACCGAGGAGTTGATTTGGTCTTATAAATAAATAATTTTCGAAAATAATCCCCTAATTTCATACTTTAACAGGACCAATTAGTCATATTTTCTTCTTATTTATATTCTCTCACGCAACCAAATTGATGATAATGTGTCAATTTCAGTGACATATGATACCGAGGAATTGACTTGGTCTTATTAAGTATAAATTAATATTTTCTTAACACATTGCTCATTGGTTGAGAAAATACGGGAAAAAAAAAAAGAAGATGGACGAAGAAGAGAAACTTCGAAGAAGTTGTGGTGACAAGATTGGTGCTGTTCTGATGAGTCGTCATAGATAATAAATATTATTGGAGATGATCAGAAATTAGTTCGACGAGAACTGGTGATTTCGGGAACACATTGGATGATTCTTCTTCTTGGAAACAGGTGCTCTGCCGCTTCTGCCATGAAGATGGTATATTCTCTCAATAACTCGGCCACGCTTGACATCTTTGTCATGTTCACTAAAAAATTTCGGATGGAAGGTTTCGAGCTTGGTTGGTAACAGAAGGTAAGAGAGCTTTCGGCCTTGGAACCCAAATAAACTTGTCAAGGATGCCATTCATATAATTGGATGGATATTACTGTAGATACCCAACTTTTTGTTGTGAAACCTAAATATGAGTAAAGATTGTGATCTCTAAAGTATTTCAGTTCCTCTTATATTCATTATGATTCCAAAATGGACAAATTCTAACACCTTCCTGTTCCTGCCATGGTTTTAACTGCACATTTGACTATTTACATGCGATATTCTCCATGTCTAAGTTCAAAGAATGAAGATGACACCGACAATGAGAAGAAGAAGAAGAATGATTAATACATATATATATATATATATATATATTTACAAACGACATAACAAAGAGAAACATGATGAATTAGTAGCAAGTAGTTGAACATTCCATTCAACATGGCATTAGAAGGAATAGGATCGAGTGGCATTAGAAGGAATAGGATCGAGTGAACACCTTTGTCCAACTCCAGGATTTCCAATTCAAGCTCAGGGACCGAGCTTTGATTAGAGTCTTATTAGATTCTTCTTCCATTTGATCATCGTCATCAGTAATAGTCTTATCTTCACGATTCCAAAACCGAGCTTCTTTCCTCTTGCTCTTTATCGTTGCTAGAACATCATACTTGTTACATATTCCCCATACCGTCACCTTCTGTTGACTGTAATCTACATTCACCGAGTAAATTCCTGCAAATTTTACAATGATGTAATAAGGAAAGAGCTGAGTTATTTCATGTGAAAACATGTTAGTTGTGTTGTTACCTTTGAGATTGGATAAAAACATGTTAGTTGTGTTGTTACCTTTGAGATTGGATAAGGTTTTCTTCACTTTCTTCTCGCATCCATAGGAATATAGAGGAACCATCATCTCCACTAGCTGTGCCTCCACATTCTTGGAAGCTGGAATGATTTGCATGTTCGCCATCACAACTTAATAACACGTCGTCCAAACTAAACACCAACCAACCAACCCGTGTTCTTCTTTCAGATTCTACGTATGTATCTATCTATCCAGAAATCAGTTGGTGACTTTGATTTGATCTATATATACCCAGATCTTTGGAAACCTTAACGAATGTTTGTCCGCGCGAGTTAAGCTTGGAATCTTCGAGGAGGAAAGAAGATTGTTCTTAATTACTGCTTTTTTTTTCCTTTCTTTCTTTTCGTATGTCTGCGAGATGAACTTATACAATATTCAAGTCGATTGAGGTGGAAGTCGGATGGTTTTTTTATATATGTGTGATTTGGAGGGTCAAAAGGTGTGACTTGGATATGTGCAAAGAAGAGTCAGCAATTACATGTTATGTTTTCTTGGTGAAGAAGTGAAAAGTGGATCTAGCTATGCTTTTCTTTGTACACATACATTGGATAGTATGGAACCCATGTGAGGTGTTTGGCTTACGAGAAAGGAAAAAGTGTGAGGAAAGTTGGAAATTGGGAAGCAATCCATTGTCAAGAGTAGCGAGTAAAGTCACTTTTCTAACGTCAAAAAGGTTCATGTACACGTACATGTGCCCTCTTTTTCTTCTTTCTTTTAGCATGCTTATGGTCTAAATAAAATTTTCGTGATATAAGATTAAATAAACTCCAAAGTCCAAACCATCCTTTTGAAAAACCAAATGAGTGAAACTAGAGGACAAAAAGACGTGTTATGTGACTGTGATTGGTCTGAAAATTTTGTGGATATGAGATTCTTGTCTGCTGGAGTCCTTTTGACGTGTGATCTCCACTTTCTCATGTTTCTGCCCAATCACAACCACTAATAATTAGATTTATTAATTATCTCTTCAATAATCTAAAGGGATGACGAGGCATGCAAATATGAGGGTACTGCTTTTCTTCTATACACACGTAACGTGTGACATTTCGAGGATATTGGAATTGTTACTTACATGTTAGTACTTTTTCTTCCTTTTTTTGTAAATAA
>JANZXV010000001.1:0-11686 GCA_027576455.1 Erythroxylum roigii | reverse complement strand
TTCGAGGTTGGGTTCCGGTAACGGGTCACAACATTAAATAATTCCACATAAATTAAATAAATTTATGTTTCAATATTTCTAATACTCTAACATATTTGTAGCTAATAACAAAAACCAAAGGAAGTATCACAACTACAAAGGCTTCTTCGCATCTCAACCATAAAACAACCAACCAAGAAAAACTTGCAAAGGCAAAACAAAACATGAAATGAAGACCTAAACTTGATGTAATATGAACAATAAAAAGATGCACAAGTGCACCGGTTAAGGACCTATTATAATACGTAGTACAGAACTTATTGCGTACTTTGGATCAACATGAAAGGATTAAAAATGAAGGTAATATGGAATACCTGATTTCGGTTCCATCTCTGATTCTGATACTAATTCTGAGCTCCAAACGATCACGAATCTCCTGGGACCTTTTATGGAAAGTGTTTACTGAAACGTGGTTTAGGTCATTCTATAATTTTCTCAATACGTAAGCTCTTCTAACGAGTCAGAGATTCCTTATGCTTATGATTGACATGAGCAATTATAGGAGACCTTAACCTTTATATAGCTTCCATATCGGGCTTCCCATCACAAGGTCAATATGGGTCCAGTCGACACTAATTGGGATCCATTTTCTATCTGGACTTCGACCCATTAACCTAGATCATTTATTGGGCTACTTAATTATCTTTATTTGGATCAAATTACATAACTTAACCGATAATTTATTTAAAAACCAAAAAATGCAATTAACAGTTGTCCAACTTTATGGGAAAGGACAAAATTGTCCAATATTCTCCCCTTTAGACAAGCATTGATTACAGATTTGACTATAGTTTAAAGCAGTTTAAAACTCGGTTAAGCCACGTTACTGTATTAGTCGACTAAGATTTACAAACAAAACATTTGATCCAAAGATAATGAAAGTCCATCATTATGTCCTGCAAGGCTTTCGATACCGAAAAGTATCAAATGCATGTGTCTTGTGCGACACAGATCTAATACAATCACGTATATATAATACCTCACTAACATGAATGTGAAAATGGAGTGTGGGAAACTAGGATGATATCTTTATGATCTAAATTATATCATCTTCGTTTTTAGGTCTCGATTCCTCCAGCTTTATGCTAAACTACATTAGAGAAATCCTATTTTCCCTCATGGAATGCTAAACAGCATTAAAGAAAACTTATTTCCTCTCACCAAATGCTAAACCGCATTAGATAAAACCTTTATGTTCTCCAACTGAATATTAAACTGCATTAGAGAACCTTTATGGGTTAAAAACTTATATCCCCCTATGTCATGTCAAATTTATGGATATCCATACTAAAACTGTATGCGTCTAAATTACATAGGCACAAGGTCAATCTATATATATGCCTAATGACCTTTAAACGCTTAAGATCGACACAAATCTTAAAACTTTTATAGGTATTATGATAATGTATGACAATACGTATTACTGAGGATAAATGATGATCATCTTTATCGATGAACCATCATACTGTCATAATACATCAAAATGTACAAATGTACATGGAGCAAACTTAACAATCCCCTAATAACAATGTCTAAGGACGTCAAAACACCCATCCTGTATACTTGTGTCACAAGCACAAGTGGGTGAAGTCCTTTAGTTAAAGGATCAACTTACAGTTCCTCAGTCTTTAAGTGCTCGAAACCTTAACGTCACCATTTGTATCAACACCTTTAGGTCAAATAATTGATCTTTAAATGCTAAGATCCTGTGATATTCTTTGTTGTTATTAAATAACACTGCAAGAAGATTACCACAGTATAATCAAATGGGTCTAGCCATTAAATCAACCACAGATAACTCAGAAATAAAGTTTCTGAGCTAAACCGTCTATGAAGCAGCCTCATAGCATACACTTTGCATGCATAATCGAGGAAGTTACCCGTGTCTACTTGACACACTTCCAAGACATTATACCATATGCAAACTTAAAACTGTAACCTTAAGAAGACTTTCAATCATCCAGACATATAGCTAAAACCTGAATCTGAATTCCTTACGAGGTTTAGTCTGTTGACTTTTCTATATGTCAACATATAATCCTTTTTTTCGTTTAGTATCTCAGCACTCGCTAGACTACATTCTATGAGAGGTCTGATGAGTGTCAAGATCTGTCCTGGTGAACCTGAATACTTAGGACAGAAGATGCTACACCAAGGTCCTTCATGTCAAAGTTCTTGACGAAAAGTTGCTTAACATCATACAACATGGTCAAGTGATTTGACATGAGCAATATATCATCCACATGCAGTAATATGAAGATAACTTTGCTCCTTTTGACCTCATAGTATTAGCATCTTTTTAACTATATTTTCCATGATGCCGAAAGAGGTCCTAATGTCATCAAATGTAAGGTATCACTTTTAGGAGGTTTGATATAAATCATATGTTGATCTGTATAACTCGCAAACCATATCAATTCCATCTAGATCCTAGAATCCTTCAGGTTGTACCATATAGACCACTTCATAAAGGTCTTTATTCAGGAAAGGAGTTTTGACAGACATCTAATGTAACTCTATATCATCATGAGCTACAATTGCCTTAATCACTCAAAATGTATCATACGAGGATACGAGAGAAAAGGTAATATAAAGTCAACCTTTCTCCCTGAGTGAGCTATTAGGCAATTGAGCAAGCCCATAAACCGCTGAACTTTATCTTAAAATACTTTAGGTCCAAAAACTTCGTTTACAACTGACGAGTTTGCAGTTCCACTGCAATCAACTAGCTCCCAGACCTTACCATGCTTCATGGCTTGCATCTCATCATTCATTGCATCCCACCACACATCTGCATTGGGTCCAGAAACAACTTTTGTAAAATTAACTAGATTCGCAACATATCTAATGGCATAGTCGTGTACACATGATAGACTATGTAATCAGATGGAATAGTAGGTCGTCTCACTCCAGTGGATTTACTTAACTGTATTAGATCTTGTACCCCTAGGAACCTCTGTGTCTATAGGTATGGGTTCCTGCTCCTATACAGGCATGGTACAGAGATCTAGATCCACGGGATCTAACTGTATGAGTAGTGGTTACATGATAACTGTAGTATTCGCCCTGCTATCATCTGAAGGGTCAATAGGCCCACCATCATCATAGACATGGTATTCCAGAAACTTAGCTGTTTGAGATTCCACTATTCTGACCCCTCCTTCTCTATAGTCAAAGTTGTAGCCTTAAAGCGGTCGAGATATCTTACTAAATAGCAATGAGCAAAACAAGCATGGAATATATCTTTATAAGGATTATACTACCTCAGTAGGGCAGCCCCATACACGAATATGTGCAAGGATGGGTTTCCAAACTTTTAGACAATTAGGTAGATTAGTCCTGCTCTGCATTGACTTCTTCAAGTCCTTTAGGGTGCTGTTATGCCTTTTGGCACCACACTATTCTGCTCAGAACTACTGGTCATAGTGAATTAAGTCACTATTCCAATTGATTCCAAATATCTGACAAACGAACCTTTTAAAGTCCTAAAACACTATGTTTGTCGTGATATTCTCCTTTACGATCAAATTTGACTATCTTGATGAATTTTTCCCAATTGGTTCTCAACCTTTAGTCTTTAAGCAAGAACTCATAACTGTGATGGGAATAAACATCAATAAATGTCAGAATAAATTTAGAATTGCACAATGCAATTGTATAATATCTACTAATATCCGTATGTATTAGACTCAACAAGTCATAAGCATCAGTTGATCTCAATATCCTTATTAGTTAACTTACCCCTGCAATAGTCAGCACATGTTCTCAGATCGTCATAATTTAGAATTGAGAAATGTTTTCCTTGATCAATCTCTCAACCCTAGCTCTGGAAATGTGGCTTAAACTTTTATGCCACACCATGTATGACTTCTCATTCATCAAGATCCTTCATTTCATAACTTGTTTAGTAAGATACAGAGAAGCATTTATCTAATTTGGGGTAAGACACATTCTATACACACTATATGACAAGAAAGTTGTACCATTATGTTTTGCTTTAAACAACAACTGTAGAACTGAAGTATTAAATACAAAACATTAACCCTCTTTGTCCTAAATTGATCAAAAGATCATATATACAATGTGTTGTGTAAAACTCAAATGAACCTTACAACAAAGTTTAGTACATACATCTCCTATAGATATTACTTACACTTCTTCATTGCTGTAAACCATCAGTTTCTCCTTCCTTTATTTGGCTTTATCTTGGATATGAACATTTGCATTGTGGAAGTACCTTGATCAGATGCTCCACTGAATAGCCACCTAGTACTTAATGCGACTATCACAAATTAGATTCATAATTGACAAGCCAAAGAGTAACCTAATGCTCTCAACCTTTCCATTTAACCTCATACTACTAGTTTTTTTTATATCCCTAGGACCTTTATCAGAACTGGTTTGAGCAACATCAGCATGTGGAGAAGATTTGAACTTTCTACCTTTGAACTTAACGGGCTTCATCTTTGTCTTCCTTTTAGTTGCTTCGAGGGCTGTAGGAGTAGAAAACTTGAGTTTCTCCTCCTCAGCAACACAATGGGCTATCAAAGCATTGAAGTCCCAACATCTTCAATCTACTGTGATGATGAATCATTCTCGATGTGTACTCCATTACTCCCCTTTTCTTATATTTACCTCATGGAGAATAATTAGTTCATCAAGGCACTTGTCTTAACACTAGATGAGATTGTGTACCTCTGGGAGACATTATCAAGAAACTTCTTCGCTATGTCTGTGTTTGAAAATCCACGTAGTAGATGGTTAGGAATGGATCTCTTAATGGTCATCAGATATAATTTGTTAGACTGATCCCAAGCTTCATAGGCTGCTTTATAAGCTCTCAAGCTCATGGATGTAGGTGGAGATGGCTTATCCTTTCGTATGGTCATATCAACCACAACTATCTCCATAATATTCAATAAATCTTCTGTCCACTTCTTTGTATTGAAACCGATCAAGGTTTCAAAGGTGACACTGATTTAATTTACTAAAAAGGTGACTTCAAGATTATAATGTTTAAATCAGCACAAATGTAGGACAACAACGATACTCAAAGCCATTAAATAGTATCTTTACTGAAAATCTGATCACATATATTATGAAAGACCTTTGGGCTGAATATATAATATATGCAATTAGACCTCCATATAAAAGCGATCAGAGTACAAACTGTTAACTCTTATAACACTATCACCTTTGGGTGAATAGATCACTTGAGCAATAGCTTTCCTCCATCTAATACCTTTATGAACATTTCAAAATGTTATGTAAGGTCAACAAATTTAGGCAAAATATCCAAACATAAAATCAGAGACAACCCCCAATATGCAAGCAGAACAATTCAAAATAATGACTCGAAAGGTCACTTTGGTGACTACATCTTCATTAGCACTCAAAAAGTCCACAAACACAAGGGATACATCTTTATGTTATCCTCACATTCTTTATGGGCATATAGTATGTGACAATGTAACATCAATAAATGCAAAAATCTGAATGCACAGTCTAATTATCACACACTCGTGCTGAAGACATTCTCTAAAAAACTTCATTTGAGACTTTTGTAAAAGAAAAATCTCAGTAGAGTGACTATCGTACGTTACCGGACACTGAATTGACCACCCGAGATACAAAAACCTCATGTATCTCCCTTATGACAAGCTCGTCACTCAAAATGGCTTCAGAATGTCTTAATTTCTTTTTCAATCGACTATCATGCAATCCCGAACACTGAACATGTAACCCAAGACATAAAAACTTGAAATATCTCTCTTATGTGATGTCTGAAACATGAAAATTCACTCAAAATCGGATTCAGAATACCTTAATTCCTTTTTCTAGAGTTAAACTTTAATTTATTACTAATGTAATAAATCTAAAAAATGGAAAAAATTACTTTACAAATTTTTGGACCCGAAAACTGACCCAAAACATCTCGAAACACCCTTACGAAAAATCCAAAAATTTTATGCTTTTTTATAAAAATTATATGGCTGCCATGTCAGCGCAAGTGACCCGAGTCTACTGTTTGACATCAAATACAAAGACGATGAACAGAACCAGAAGAAACCAAAACTAATTAATTGCCAATAAAAGAGTTGAAGAAACAGTGGCTATCGGAAATAAGTCCAACGTTGGCTTGCAGACATGCCATAAAAGGGCATAGAGAACAAGAGAGAAGAAAATATCTCATCCAACTTCCACATTGGGGTTTTAATTTATTAAACATAGGACAACATATACCAGAGCCACGTGGCCCTCCTGACATGACACACATATTTTACTTCAAAAACTCGTACCCCATGATCCAATCCAATCTCTGATACTCACTCGCACTTGTAAAAGTTTCTAATTTAAACAGTCAAAACTCTATATATTAAACTTTTCGTTCAAAATAATGTGAACAGTACTTGATTGCTTTGTACTTTCGAAGAAAATGGAGGGCTCTCTTATCACCGACGCCCTCGATCCATCGCGACGGGGCTCGAGAGCTCCGATCAGAGGCGGCGTTGGAACTTATGGCGAAAGCAAGAGAAGAAAAGACTGCAACTTTGGTGCTCTACAACTACCCATCTTTCTCAGGAGCTTTCTTTTCCCTCTTTGCTCATCTCTTCCACTTATGATGCCATATTCCTTCTTTTATTCTGCCTTTCTCTTCTGTTGAACCTCTCAGGTTTTTGGTTGCCATACCCTTTCTTGCTCTAGATTTTTTGGGTTGTGAAAGATGTTTTAAAGCTATTTACTTTAAACCTAAAAACAGAAAAAGATGTTAACTTTGTTGCTGGGTTGTTATAAGGATTGAGGATTTCCGAATGGAAGGGCTGGAAAGGTGTTATCTCCTTGATTTTCTCGGCCCGCCTGGGTTTGCTTCGGCAATTTCGGGGTAATCTAAGTGAAGTAAGCTAAATTCTTCGGCTCAAATATGTTGCGATTAGTTTCCAACAAGGCAATGTAGTCCCTGCAGAGAGGAATGCGCCAAATCAACAAGACGATCTGCACATCGATTGCCTTCGCAGTATGTGTTGAATATCAACAATCCATCCCCCTTTAATTAGCTCCAAGCAATCAGTAACAAGAGTATGATAAGGGTGTGAATCAATTACTCCACTTCTAAGAAACTGCACAACAACCATAGCGTCGAGTTCTATAATCAAATGGCTAGTGCTATACGTTTTCGCCAAAAGAAGTATTAGAAGTTTTATCGTTGATGTTTTTAGGTGTTAGGTAGAGTGGCTATGCTGTCAAATAGAGTGGCTATGCTGTCAACTAGAGTGGCGCAGATCTTTTGTAGAGTGGCGGATATCTTTTGCTTTATTTGTTTGGTTCCTTGATTTATGGCATGTACAGCTATATAAAGATAATGAAAACCAACATGTAGTGTGTGTGGGTCATCTTCTTTTACACAACTTTTTCGAACAAAGTATTATAAGCAGCCCTTGGCGAAGTCCCCATAATTCAGCATCAAGACTCCCTGAGATGCCAATATTTAACAAAAAACCTGCCACCCACAAGCCCGCGGAATCTCGAAGCAAACCACTTACTGAAGCATGGCCATCAGCAGGTCTTTTGGATCCATCGGTATTTAGTAAAAGAATTCCAGCGGGGGGTGGAAGCCAAAAGATCAATTGACCAGAATGGTTCATCGTAGGTGCTGGACAAGGTTGAGTCACCGAACACTCGGTTGCCAATGTGATGGCAGACTACAGTATGCCGTCCACGCTTGGGCGGATACCATTAAACGAGAAGTTGTTTCATGCTTTCCAAATACTCCATAAGATAGCAGTAAACAAAGGGCCCCAAGGAAGATTGAAGCGTACCTTATTCAGTTTGGAAGCTTGACATCGTAACCACTCAGGAAAGGGAACAACACTTGACACTTGCATACCAAATCTGTAGGAGACTGTGCTCCACAACCTCGCAACAAACGAGCATGTACGGAAAATATGGTCTAAAGTCTCCACCCCATCTGCGTAAAGTGCGCACTCCAGGTTGATAATAACTCGTTTGCGGTGCAAGGCTGCATTAGAATTGAGACAATTAAACAAAGCCAACCATAAAAAGAATCTGACCCGCTCTTGAATATGGAGAGTTCACATCCAACGGCAGTTCTCCCGCCTCGCATCCGAAAAACCGTGGTTTGTAATGCCCAAATAGGCTGATGAAGCAGTAAAGATACCGTGCTTGTCCCACCCCCATAAGCACCGATCTACCTTTGTGTTCATAAGGGGAAGTGGTGTAACCTAGATTTCTGCAATTATTTGAGCCGGTAAAACGTGCATCAGATCTTCACAATTCCAAGACCCATCCGGGCTCAACAGAGAGGCTACCCTTTGGGACAACGCTGGTGGCTGCACATGGGGAGGGAGCAGATTGATCAACGGCCCCTTCCCCACCCACCAATCATACCATAGACTAGTCGCTTGCCCATCTCCAATAATCCAACAAGAACCCCTCTTGACACAGTCTATTGTTTTGAGTAACCCCCGCCAAGTGGATGAAACACGACCTCGAATATTCATATTTATGAACGGGGTTCCTTTTAAGTATTTGTGGTGGAAGATGTCTAAGCAAAAGGATTGGTGCTACATTTGCAATTTCCAACCCACCTTCGACAATAAGGCCACATTTGAACATCTAGATTTTCTTAAGCCTAAGTCTCCATTTCTTTTAGGTGAGTAGACTCTGTCTCAATTGACGAGGTGTCCCTGAAACCTGTCGACATCTCCACCCCATAGAAAATTGCAGTTTAACTTATCCAAGCGCGCTGTAGTAGCCACCGGGCGCCACACTGTTTGCATAGAGTAAACTGTAATGGAACTCAAGGTGGATTGGATGAGAGTCTTTCGCCCTGCATAAGTTAAGACTTTACCCTTCCAACTGGCTAAACATTTGATCACTTTATCAACAAGGTGTTGGTAAGTAGTTTTAGAAATTCTCCGGTGAATAATGGGCACTCCAAGGTATTTCCCCACTTTATCAACAAGGTGTTGGTAAGTAGTTTTAGAAATTCTCCGGTGAATAATGGGCACTCCAAGGTATTTCCCAAGCTCCTGAGCCAGAGGAATCCCACACAACTTGCTCAAGATCAAGGCTTTTTGGTGGTGGACATTTGGTGATACCCACAATTTAGATTTGGTAACACTAACCTATAACCCTGAGGCCTTAGTAAAGTCCTCCAGGACATCAGTAACCACCTGGACCTGAGATTCAGATGCCTCTGCAAAGAGTAATAAGTCATCGGCGAAGAACAAGTGTGACACCTTGGGGCCTGCTCGCGAGGTTCTCACCGATCGCCATAGTTTTTTTCAACCCTTTCCAGAATCATGTGGGATAAGCGCTCCATGACCAAAATAAACAAATAGGGCAATAGTGGATCTCCTTGACGTAACCCTTGTTGAGGTGTAAAAGCTAGCAGAACCTCTCCGTTCCAGATTGTAGCTAGAGTCGTATTGGAGACACAAAACATGATCAGTTCAGTCAAAGCTCAGGGAATCCATAAAAAACTAGTACCTCCTGAAGAAAGCTCCAAGAGACATTGTCGTAGGCTTGTTGTAGATCGATCTTCGCTATCATAGCCCCTGAACTGCCCTTCCGACCCATGAGCGAGTGTATAACCTCTTGTGTAATCAGAATATTGTCCGAGGTACTCCTTCCCGCAAGAAAGCTATTCTGAAAAGGGCCAATGATTCTTTGCAGAATCGGCCGCAACCGGTTGACAATGACTTTCGAAAGGATCAATAGGAAGAAAATCCTTCACCGTTATCGGAGAACTACTTTTTGGAATAAGGACCATGTGTGCAGACAGCACAGTCAAATCCACCCGTTGATTGACCAGAGCCATTTGAACAAAATGAAAAACTGTGTCTTTCACTATGTCCCATTGCTTCTGATAAAATATCAGTTGGACGACATCCACACCCGGAGCTTGAAGTCCCTTCATGGAAAAGGTTGCCAATTTGACCTCCACCAACTATAACAGGGCAGTCAAAGCCATTTTCTCTTCCTCTGATACTTTCAACACGAAGGAATCAAAGATAACCAACATATGCTGACAAGGTTTGCTTTGAAAGAAGGAAGAATAAAAGTCCAGAATATGCTGATGTAAACCCTCTTCGATTCATACCCACACATCATTCACCTTCAACGCCAAGATCAAGTTACGGTGTCGTCTCACTATGGTCGTCAAATGGAAGAACTCGGTATTCCGATCTCCAAAGTGTACGCAGTCCAGTCTAGATTTTTGACGCCATAACAACTCCTCTTGAACAAGAATCTGTTGATACTCAGCACGCAATCAAACCTCCAACTGTTGAAGGAAATCCGATGAGCCATAAGCATCGTTACATTGAATACCTCGAATCCTTGCTAGCAAAAGACGTTTCTTTTTATGTATATTCCTAAAAACTTTCGATTTCCACACACTAATTGCATTTGTCACTTCGTGGACGGCCTGTGGCAAGGAGCCCCCACCTTTATCCCATGTCGAAGTAAACATTGGAGCAAAGGTGGGGTGAGTCAACCAGGCGGCTTCAAAACGAAGTGGCCTGGATTGTGAGGAAAATTGCCTGCCAATGAAGTCAACAAAAATAGGGTGATCGTCCGAACAAAGACAAGGAAGCACTATCACTTTGGCATTCGGGTTCTGAGTGAGAGCTGCAGTATTCCAAAGAACTTGGTCTAGTTTTTCTTGAGTGACAAGACGACCCCCTACCTGTCGAAACCAAGTAAAACGACACCATGACGTCCCAGCATCCAGCAGCTCACAAGCCGCCCATCGCCTTCTAAAAAGCATAATACAGTTAAAACCATCAGCCGAACCCAAATGAACGCTCCATCTCTCATCAAAGGCCGCATAGTCCTTAAAATCACCAACTACCGTCCACGGTGAGACAACAGTTTGATAGTAATCAACCAGGTTAGACCAAAACAGATCCTTCCATTGGGTGTAACATAGACAAAAGAAATTAGTTGTGGCACTAAGTTTATTTCACATCTAGCATGGATATACTGAGCAGTGGAGCTGATGATATTCAGCTTGCAGGAGTTTGAGTGCCAAAATAGTGCAATCTCACCAGCCTTGCCATCAGAGGAAATCGCAAAACTGTCAGAAAAATGTAATGTTTTAGCCATGCGTTCTACTGCTGCCATAGGGGTTTTAATCTCCAACAAACAGAGTATATTAGGTTGATAGTCTTTCAAGATCTCTTTCACTGTTCGGTGGAGTTTGGCGTAGCGCAACCCGCGACTATTCCACACAATGATCTTCATCTAAATGAGTAATGATATTCTGCTGGGGAGTGCCAGCGTCAACTTGCATTGAGTCACCATTGGTTGCTAATTCATGGGACACAGCTGTAATATTTGAGAAGGAAGCCCGACTGTAGCTCCCCACTTTTGCAAGACACGTATCCGACATCCATGGTGATATCCGAGTACGTACCTCGCAAAAGTAGCATGCTAGAACGATCATTCAGTCAAAATTCATTATAAAACTTTTGTTTCTTTAAAACAAGGTACATGTAAGCGGAAATTACTAATCAAATTGGGCCTATAAAATTTAAAAACATTTCCATTTACAAATTACAATTGTTACAAACATTAGTATTCAACCATAATTTGGGCCTATATCAGATACAAAACACTTGAA